>UESW01003936.1:1760941-1819833 GCA_900491605.1 Calamus simplicifolius | reverse complement strand
CATCAATCGGTGACGGTACGACAGAGATCTTCCAAGGCTGCAAGTCACTGTATTCGGACAGGTATAAAAGACATATATTCACGCTGTAAGTGGGACTGAACTCTGGTTTTTCGGAGCTTTTCTTCCTCCCAGCAAAAAACCCTAACCGCCTCAGCTCCTCTTCGCTGGAGCGGTTCTTTGTCTGAGCCCAAGCAGCTAACTTGATCGTCGGAGGGTCCCCACCGGTGTCGCCGATCCCAGGGGACTTTTCTTGCAGGACCTCGAGGAGAGAGACGTCCGTCATCCCCGACGCTCGAGGAGGGTGTCTTAGCGTCATCAATATCATTAATGGTTGGACCTAACCAGAACTTTCAATGAAGGCACTCCATGCCTACTGAAGAGGAACATGGGACAAAACTGAACACTAAGAATTGTTTTAGGAAACAATTAGTTTTGAACCTACTCTTAGATGTATATGGGTTGACCAAGCTTCACTTGGGCCTGTATGTAGTCTATGTAGATCTTAGTGCCCACTAAAGAATTAAGAATAATTCTTCAAATTAGGATGTAAACATTACAACGAAAAAAAATTGTAGCAACTCTTTTTTTTCGATGCTAAAGGTGAGCGTCAGGAATTTTGTATGTTGCCAACACTTTTTGAAGGCATCGGCGGAAAAAAAATTTAGCACGCGGTTGCCGACGCTAAAAAGCATTGGTATCTCATATAATTTGGATACCGACACTTTTAACATCTGGCGTTCAAAATGAGAACGGACTCGGTAGCTTTTATCAGGCTTTCATCCGTCCTTCTTTGGTAAAGAATTACTTTTTTGCTGGCGATTTTAAGTCCATCCTTTTTTTTCCGTTCTTTTCTCGGTGCTTTTGTAGAGGAATTTGGGAGATGAAGTAACCTTTTTTTTTTTTCTCTTTTCTTTGGGTTTTGGGGATTTGGGTGGGTGAAGATCCGTTGCAGGGGACTTTCCGGAAGTGATAGAGGAGTATTTGCAGCATGGGAACATGAAATGTATCGCCTTCAATCGCAAAGGAACTCTTCTTGCTAGTAACTCCCGATCTCATTCTCTTTTTTTCATTGTTTAGTTGCTAACTGTTATCCTCTTCCCCTTGCGATTCAAAATTTAAAGGAAATAACTAATTTTGTTATGTTGGCCTGAGTCCTTCAGGATCTAATTGAGAATGCTGGATATCTTTGGGAACAAAAGGAAATTTTTGCTTGCATCTAGGATGGTAAATCGGAACTTTTCCTCGGTTGCCAAACTTCTCTGACACTCGAAGCTATGTCGTCGGGGCAGAAAGTTTAGAAAAACATCGTGCTATTTTCCTCTATTTTATTTTCAATGTTCTGTTTCATAACAATTTCTTCAATTCCAGCTGATAGGGTAGGAGATTTTCTAATTATAAAGTAGGGAAGGATCATCAGAGCGAGCCGAGCCTTTGGGGTATTTAGATCATCGCCGGCAGAGGGGAATCACTGCCACCTACCGCCATGGTGGCCAGCAACGAGGAGACGCAAGAGAGAGGAGTCAGCTTGGAAGAAGAAGACAATCTTCTTCCATGCTTCGACTGGGTTCAACATGGGAGGCCACCAAACTTGGTGCATGCGTCGCCACCATTCACTGGCGATCGAGTGCCACCAACAAGGCCAAACAAGCGGAGGCGCACGGGATTGGCATTGGAGAAGCATGCACCAACAAGGCAGAACAGGTGCAGGTTCTTCTTCCTGAACAACGCCAAACACCGTACGCCATTTTAGTTGTGTGCTAGGATTGGAGGCGAGGGATCGGAGGCGGCAAATTTGAAAAATTTTGAAAAATTTTTTTTAGCTAGACAAGGGAGAGAAGGAAAGAAAGCCGCGCGAGGAAGCAGGGGAAAAATTTTGAAAAAAATAAAATTCAACTTCCGACGCTAAAAAGCGTCAAAATTTTTTTTTTATCGCCCGATGCTTTTAAAAAGCATCAGGAAAATTTCTTTCCACTCCCTATTTGCTGACGCTTTTAAAAGCATCGAGAAATATTTTTTTGATGCTAATAAGCATCGAAAAATATTTTTTTTTGCATCGTCTCCCTTCAAATTTGTTGTAGTGAGAAGCTGCCAATTTGAATAAAATAGTGGGAGAATCTTTAGACTAAAGTCCAAGTCTTTAGACTGAATCAATTTATATACTACTAAACTTTAGTTTTTCCTTATGCATAAATGGCCACTAATTTATCATTAAGGTCCCTATTGGATAGTGACAATTTGCATGGTTTAAATTTCAATAGCTGGTTCAGAAAACTTAAGATCGTCATTGAGCATGAGAGGATCCTATATATTCTGAATAATCCTGCACCAGAGATACCTAATGCAAACACTCAAAGTTCTAAGAGAGACACTTATCAGAAGTAGCTCAGTGATAGAACTAGCGTGTGTTGCATCATGCTAGCAGCAATGAATGATGAATTCGGTCGCCGGTTCAAGAATGCTCAGCCGGAAGAAATCATTCAAGCGTTGAATGAATCTTTCGGCACACCCGATGACGTTGAAAGGCACAAAACTAGTTGTGCTATTTTTAATGCTCGAATGAGGGATGGATCTCCTGTCACTGATCATGTATTGTATATGATCGAGAAGATAGAACTCCTAAGCAAACTCGGCTTTCTCCTACATGAACAGTTGGGAAAGGATGCGATTCTGAATTCCTTGCCTACATCCTTCCGACCTTTCCTTACTCATTATCGAATGACAAAGCCTGCAGTCAACTACCACGGTTTGTTGGGGTTGTTACAGAACTTTGAGAAGGATAACCAGCTCTCTAAGGGTTTGGTTAATATGGTTGAATGATCTAAGGTAGGGCGTCAACCCTTTGGGAAAGGGAAAAAGAATAAGAATAAGAAAAATATGCAACATGCTAGGACATCTATAAGGGATCAGATATAGAAGAAGAAAGTTGATAAAAGTCAAGCTGAATACTTTCATTACAAGATGCAAGGGCACTGGAAGAGGAACTGTCCTCTTTACATTGCTACACTTGATCAAAACAGGCCAAAGAAGAAAAAGGAGCAAGATGTTGCTCAACAAGGTATTTATATAATAACACCTTGTAATTTTTCTGTACATGATAATCAAACCTGGGTATTGGATACCGGGAGTCCTTTTAACATTTGCAATTCATTGCAGGGACTACAAGTCACTAGAAGATTTGAGGACAATGAAAGATTCCTTAATGTCGGCGATGAAAGATTAGTTCCAGTTCTGGTATTAGAAGTTCTTGAAATAGTTTTCAATAGAAATGTCATTGTACTAAATGATTATCATTTTTGCCCAACGTTCTTGTTGAACATAATTTCTGTAGGCCTTATGGCCAAAAGTTATTATGAAATTTTAATAAAGGATGTTACTTTGAATATCATTATGAATGGAGTCATTGTAATGACTGGACATTTATCTAATGGCATTTATATATTTTCACGGCCTGTGAATATAGTGTACAAATCAAGTAAGCGCCCTAAAATAACTGATGTCACAGATATTTATCTTTGGCACCATCGGCTGAGTCATATCAACAAGAACAGATTAAACAGATTAACTCAGGAGGGCATCCTTCGAGTTGATGATTGTGAATCATTAACTACCTGTGAATCCTGTCTTCTTGATAAAATGACCAAGTCATCTTTTACTGGAAAAGATGAAAGAACCAAAGAGCTATTGGGTCTAGTACATACTGATGTATGTGGACCAATGAGCACTTGTGCCAAAGATGGATATTACTACTTCATTACTTTTACAGATAACCTTTCTAGGTTCGGTTATGTCTATCTTATGAGACATAAATCTGAGTCGTTTGAAATGTTCAAACTATATCATAAAGAAGTAGAAAAACAAACAGAAAAATGTATTAAGACCCTTCGATCATATCGAGGAGGAGAGTACCTTTCAACTGACTTTGTGACATATCTAAGGGAGAATGAGATTCTCTCCCAATGGACTCCTCTTGGAACACCGCAGCATAACGGTGTGTCAGAAAGAAGGAATCAAACTCTGTTAGACATGGTTCGGTCCATGATGGGCTTTGCAAGCTTGCCAATATCATTTTGGGGATATGCATTAGAATCAGCTTGTCATATTCTCAAAAGGTTCCAAGTAAGTCTGTTTCTAAAACTCCACATGAGATGTGGTATGGACATAAACCAGTTATCACCTATCTGAGAGTCTAGGGGTGTCCGGCTTATGTGAAACATGCAAAATCAGACAAACTTGAACCCAAATCTGACAAATATTTTTTTATCAGCTATCCGAAAGAAACCAAAGGATATTACTTCTACAATACTGAAGAACAAAAGTTGTTCATTAGTAATAGAGTAGTTTTTCTTGAAAAGGAGTTTCATAGGGAAGGAACAAATGGCTCTAATGTTAAACTTAAGGAAGTTCATCAAGTAGAAGAAACAACACAAACCATTGAACTCTTAGAATCTGAGTTGATTAGATCAAACTCAAAACCCATTTTAGATGCACCATTAAGGCGATCTGGTAGAGTACCATATCAACTGGATAGATACTTAGGTTTCATGGTCCAGAACGAGGATCCTATTAAGCTCAATGAGAACAACGAGGATCTGATCACCTATATGGATGCTATGCAAAGGATTGACTCTGATAAATGGCTTGATGCCATGAAATCCAAACTTGATTCCATGAAGGAAAATAATGTATGGACATTAGTTGACCCACCCGAAGGAATAAAACCCATAGGGTGTAAGTGGGTTTTCAAAAGGAAAAGAGGCGCAGACAGAAAGGTAGAGACCTACAAAGCATGTCTGGTTGCCAAGGGGTATCGTCAACGTTATGGTATTGACTATGACGAAACATTTTCTTCTGTGGCAATGCTGAAATCCATTCGGATTATGCTAGCCATAGCATCACACTTGATTATGAGATTTGTCAGATTGATGTTAAAACCGCTTTTCTAAATGGTAATTTAGATGAACAGGTGTATATGATACAGCCTGATGGTTTTATATCTAAAGACGAGTCTAAAGTGTGCAGGCTACAGAAGTCCATTTATGGACTTAAGCAAGCATCTAGGAGTTGGAACATACAATTTGATAATGTGATCAAATCTTATGGCTTTGTTAAGAATAAAGAAGAACCTTGCATTTATAAATGGGCTAACGGTTCCGTTATTGTATTTCTTGTATTATATGTGGATGATATTCTCTTAATCGGGAATGATGTCCCTGCATTATAAGGAATAAAGACATGGTTATCATCACAATTCTCCATAAAAGATATGGAAGAAGCATCATACATCCTAGGGATGAAGATCTATAAAGATAGATCTAAGAGGATGCTTGGTTTATCCCAATCTACGTACATTGACACCGTGCTAAAGAGGTTTAGCATGGATAATTCCAAGAAAGGCTATCTTTCGATAGGCCATGGAATTCATCTTTCTAAGAAGGATTATCCGACAACTCCTAATGAAAGAGAACGTATGAGTCAAATTCCATATGCTTCGGCAGTGTGATCGATTATGTACACCATGACATGTACAAGACCAGATGTGGCATACTCACTAGGAGTAGTGAGTAGATACCAATCTGATCCAGGAGAAAAATATTAGCAAGTTGTTAAGACAATCCTTAAGTATTTGAGAAATACTAAGGACCAGTGGTTAGTCTATCGAGAGTCTGATTTGAAACTTATTGGATAACTGATTCCAGTTTCCAATTAGATCATGATGACAGCAAAAGTGTGTCAGGTTTTGTGTTTATCCTAAATGGTGGAGCTGTTTGCTGGAAAAGTTCCAAGCAACATACAGTGGCAGATTCAGTGTGCAAGGCAGAGTACATCGCTGCATTAGATGCTGCGAAAGAAGCTGTGTGGCTGCAAAAGTTCCTCTCTGAACTTGGAGTGGCACCTTCCATAGATGGACCAGTCCTGTTGTACAATGACAGCACTGGTGCTCTAGCTCAAGCTAAGGAACCACGAGCACATCAGCGCACCAAGCACATACTATGTCGGTTTCATCTTATTCGAGTGATTGTAGAACGAGGTGACACAAATATTCAGAAGATTGATGGAAAGGAAAACCTAGGCGACCTATTTAATAAAGCACTCAACATCAAGGAGTTTGACGACTATAAGTTGAAGATGAGTATTAGATACTGTAATGAGTGGCTTTAGGCTAAGTGGGAGTTTGTTGGGAATTATATCCTAAAGCCAATCATTTGATGATTGTGCTAATGTAAATTACATATAAATTGATATATTAATAAAAGTCATTTGGCAGTTTATTCATTACAAGAACATCTTCTTAAAACTCCTAATAGCAATGAAGCCCTCAGGATCTTCCTTCACGATAAAGGAGGATTTATCTTTAAAGGTCCTCAAAAGAGTTCGCGACCAAATGATATACTATGAACAGGGCCATAGTACTATCAATTATAAGACGTTGTATATCATATTTGTTGGTTGTCCTCTTAACCAAGGAGTGTAGAGACACTGGTATGACATACAGGTGAAAGTGTAGGAGTACATTTCACCGAACGTGACTCATTTTCGGATACTCTGCTGTCAAGAGTTAATCCGAGAAGATATATGTATACGTATCCTTCAAACCTGAAGATCACAACCAATGACTTGCAAGCAACTCATTGTACTTGGGTGCCGGACCACCTAGATTTCTAATCCAGCTACGAAAGGTTACTGGGTGCAGTCAAGTACTTGTGGTAGTCAATTGTGGATCAAGATAGAATATTTGACCTATCCCGTTAAAAGAAGAAATGCTTGTATTTCAATTTAGCAAGACCTTGGCCAATGCACTTCATGTGAAGGTCACATGATCACTAAAATTGAAATCACTTTATGAATTTGCTGTTTAGAGTTGACAGGCTCTTAAGCCATCCTTAGCATTTGTGGTCAAAAGGATGAATTATACGGTAACTGTTTCTTAGGGTTCTTGGAGTTTGTTCGGCAACTCTTCGACCTATCCGGACGTCGGGTTCCATTGCTAGATGGGCACATCGATTAGTATAGAAAGTTATTCCTATGCTACCGGCTTAGGTTCAAACCTAAAGAGTCACACGCATAAAGTTTTCTAGGATGATCTATTTACTAATCAACGATTGAGAATCGTATATGATTTAATTAATCAATTTGATTGATTGAATTATCTAGGTTAAGTACAAGTGAATCAGATTTAATTAGGTTTAAGTCTATTAGAAGGACTAATCAATTTCAAATATTGATTTGAAATTAGACTTGATTTGGATTTAAATAGATTCAGGACTAGCCAAATTTTCTCGCATAAGGATTTCACATGATGAGATGGCTGAAATCTCATCTTATGAGAGATTAAATTCTCATGTAGAATTTAGTGTATAACATTAATCTTCTCCAAATGGTTCTGTTGGAATTCTAAGTGTTAGAATTCATGTACCTCTTTAAATTAACCAAACGCTGCGTCTCTTTGGTTTTCACCGAATGTCGGAATTAACCAAACGCTGCGTCTCTTTGGTTTTCACCGAACGACAGAATTCTAAGTGTTAGAATTCAATGAGCTAAAGGCTACATTGAGCCTATAAATTAGAGGACATTTTTCACCAGATCATCGAACAATAACGAAATGTTATGGATTGAATTTCTAAAGAGTTAGAATAGAAAATCCTGGTGTGATTCTGGTGTCAACGAAAGTTTGGTGGATCTTGGAAGAAGATTCAAGTGGGAGGATTCAAGATCAGCAAAATTATTTTTTTGCGAGCTAGCACTCATGGGAATCCGATCATTCGGGGACTTCGCGTGGACGATACTAAAGGCCGGACGATTGAACAGCTGCAGAGCACAAAAGGATTTACCAATTGCCCTTAAGGTAAGCGATATGATCCCTAAATCTTAAGGCATGCTTCAAGACAAGAAGTATGACTTCTTACCTTGAAGATCAAGATATGATCTTGATGATTTTATTTATATGCATATTTTAGATCAAACGATCCTATATATAAGGCAAAGATATGATCCTGATGCATGTTAGATAGATTAATATTTAATATTTAAAATTTTGCATTGATAATTGTTATCAAAATTATTAAATATGCATACCTCGGAGTTAATTTATCCCTACACATATTTAGTTATATTTTGGACTTAGTATCACAGGTAGTATCAAACTGTTATTGAAATCAAATTTTATTGGCATCAAAATTGTTCGTTCTCCTTGCCTTTAGTTCTTATGTAAATCGAAATCAAAATTAAAATATGGTTTATGAATCCTACAAATAATATATAAATTAAAATATACAAAGTTGTAATTATAACATATTATTATGTATTATAATATAATATTATAAATTATTATAATATTATACATTATGATATATTTATATTATCTATAATTATATTATACTATTATATCATAATATTAGATATAATATTATATTTGTAGCACTTGGTTTAATGGATTTATAGTCTTAGATAGGGGTTTGGACCTTATATCTCTTATAATACATTATTCAAATTTCATGTATAATTGAAATCATATTCTAATTCTTTCTTAATAAATGATTAGTATTGAAAAAAAATGATTTCAATTTCGATTTTAGAGAATCATTCGTGTGAACCAAATGGGTTATCTAATGATTTTACATAATTTTAATTTCAAATCACTTTTATCCTAAAATTATCATCTAATATAATGTTGTGAAACATCTAGGATTACCTCATAACAACTCAACTTAACTCGTCTAAGCCTTTTCCCAACTACATGGGGTCGGCTACATGAATTTGCTTCCTTCACTCTGCTATACTCGGGACTAAGCCGATATTAAAATTACAAATAGTTATATCTTTTTTAATTATTTCTATCAATGTTAGTTTAGGTCTACCTCTACCTCTATCCTTATCATGGATTGTTAAAGGATTACTCTTTACCTCTACCTCTATCCTTACCATGGATGGTTAAAAGATTACACTTTCTAATTGGAGCATCTAAAGGTCTTCGTTGTATATATCTAAACCATCATAATTGATTTTTCTCATTTTATCTTCAATTAGAGCTACTCCTATCATTTCTCTTATATGTTTATTTTTAATTCTATCTTTTAAAGTTTTACTACATATCTATCTTAACATGCGTATTTCTGTTATACTTAATTTATTTACATATTATTTCAGTATTGCCTAACACTTTGTTCCATATAGCATAACTGGCTTAATAGCGGTTTTATAGAACTTTTCTCTATACCTCTCCATCAATCTTCCTTATAAATAAATAGCTTCCATAGTCGATCTTCTAGGCATAAATCCAAAGTGATTATTTGACACCAAAGTTTTAGCTCTTATTTGATTTTCTATTACTTTTTCTTATAATTTCATTGTATGATTCATCAGCTTAATCCCTCTATAATTTGTACAGTTTTGAATATCTCCTTTATTTTTGTATATAGATATTAATATGCTTTTTCTTCAATTATCTGATATTCTTTTAGTTGCTACAATTCTGTTAAATAAATTGATTAACTATAGACTCCAATTTCTTATAAGCTTTTTCAACATCAATAGGAATTACATCTGACCCTAATGCCTTTGCATTTTTTATTTTACTTAAAGCCTTTTTAACCTCAAGCATACTAAATCTATGAAAAATTTTATTTTTATTTGTTACTCCTAAATTATCACATCCTTTTACTCTTAAATTTATTAAATTATTTTTATTTAATAATTTTTTAAAATAATTTTTTCATCATTCTTTTATCTTTTCTTCTTTTAATAAGACTCTTTCATCTTCATCCTTAATACATTTAATAAAGTCAATATCTTTTATTTTCTTTTCTTTTAGTTTTGCTAGTTTATATATGTCATTTTACCTTTTTTTGTATCTAGTCTATTATATAGCTTTAAGTTTGGCATTACTTACTGCTTTTTTAACTTCTTTCTTTACATTCCTATACTTTTTAAGACTTTTTTCATCCCTAGCCTCTTACCAAATTTTGTAGTTTGTGCTTTAAGCTTGATGGCAACTTGATTGTTCAATCATCAAGTTTTATTTCCTAATAGTCATACTCCTTTTAGTTCTTCTAGAACTTCTTTTGCTATATTTTTATGTATTTAGTTGCTTTTTTTCATATTAAGTTAGGATCACTGTTCATAGTCATTTCTCTTACTAACTTTTTTTAAAAATAATTTTAATTTTTCTCTTTTCAAATTTTATCATTTAATTTTTAGATTAATAGTTTTATGTTTTACTCTAGATTTTTTTTTATTTATGTATACTACCATTATCTTACATTATGAAGTTAAACTTTCTCCTAAAATGATTTTATAATTTTTGCATATTATTTTATCTACCTTCCTAGTTAAGTAAAAGTTTATTTGACTTTTATTAGATTTACTTTTAAATATTATTAAATATTCTCATATTTTAAGGGATCTAACGAAGTTTTATACTGACTATCAGCTATTTAACGCGCGCAACCCTCATCCTTTACTCAGGAGTTGATTACTTCATAACAATAATGTTAAATTATTTTTGAGACAAAATGTCCATTTAGTTTGAAAATATTTAATCATTAGGTGACGTACCAACGCAATGATCTTTATATGATTAAAGTGATCTTATATATAAGGCTGCAAATGGATCGGATCAATCCATGATCCACCTCGATTCCAACTTGATTAGACCTAACTTAATCTATATTTAGAGACATATGGATTGGATCGAGTTTGAAAAATGAATTTAATTTAAACTTTAAATCAAGTTTGAGTCTTATGTTTTTTTTGACTTGATTCGATCCAAACTCCATCTATCCTAACTTTTAAAATATAAAGATTTTTTCCTTTATTTTAATTATCTTTATAAATTTATTAAATAAATTCTAATTTAAATTATTTTTTCTTTTCATCTTAACAGCTAGATTTCTTTCTATATTTTTCATTAATCATATTTAAGATAAATTTCTATTTATAATATCTTTAATTATATCAATAAATATTTTAAATATAATTTATGAACTTAAAGAAAATAATTTATTTGGATATAATTAAGAGTTTTTGAATAAAACTTTAAATTCAAGTTAATGTTTTAGTCTTATTTAATTTTTCAGTAGATATTTGTTTATTAATTATTAGATTTTAGCTTTAACAAAATAATTACTAGATGCTTAACATAATTTTAAATATAATATAATTTAATTTTAAATTTTAATATTTATATTGGATCCGAATAAACTGAACGTCTTGTTGGTATAAATTTTTTTTGTATATCTAATTTAATTCAATCCGATCAACATATAGGTTGAATTTGAATTCAAAATAAAGAACCGAATATAAAACCGGATGATCGAAATCAAGTATAATTTAACCTGATCTAATTCAATTTAATATTTTTGCAGCCATAATATCATGGGCTATCAACGCTGTCCAATCCAAAGAGCTAGAGAGTTAAAATAACTTGTCCTCATTCGTTATGTATAACAATTTTATTTTTTTTGGACCGCCTGATCTTATTTCAATGATTTTGTCTCCTGCCCGCTAAGTGGGAAGGGAGGGTTCACGCCGAATATATCGGTTCACAGCAGCGAGGTCAGAGTTGGAACACCGCTCAAAAAATATTAAACAAAGAAGGCAAAAGCGGCTCCGGGTAAGTCTGTTCTCAAAAATATAAGGGAGAAGGAGCCAGGTCTGGGTTGATGCCGGGAGCGATGGCGGCACCGGCGGCGATGGAGCCCGTGGAGCCGCAGTCCCTCAAGAAGCTGAGCTTCAAATCCCTAAAGCGTGCCCTCGATCTCTTCTCCCCTATCCACGGCCACTCCACTACCCCGGATCCCGAGAGGTTTTCCCTTAAACCCTAAATCCCAATCCCTCCCTTCACCCCTCTCTTTCCCATTTCTTTGAATCCCTCTTTTTTTTGTCCTAACATGGGGTTTGTTTTCTGCTTTTCTTTGCCCGGGGGCGTCGCAGCAAGAAGATCCGAATTAGCTACAAGGTTCGGACTCTCTCTTTAGTTTCCTTTCTCGATTCTTAATCGAGCTTCTTTTGTTATTATGGTTGATATTTGATCCAGAGAAAAAGCTTTCCTCAGGTTTTTCACAAGATTTTAGTGCAGTTTTTTTGAGGTCTCGAATTTAATAGGAGCCATCTGGTTAAAAACAAGGGCTGAGTGCTAACATTATTGTACAACTACTGGAGAGCAATTGAACACGTTACATATTGGAAAACGAAAGTAATTTAACAGAAAGATTTATTTAATTTTTTATAAAATAGTGCAAGGAAAACGTTTGGGTTTTGGGTGTTGGTTTGTTGATTTTGGTTCATCGTCTCTTAAGGATGACTGCAGCGAAGATATTGTGCTTTATGCTATGCGATTTAGTAAGAGCGACTGTTTCTGATCTACTTAAAAGTCTTGATTTTGGGCAATAAGTTAGAGTATTGAGACTGTTTGATTTGAAGGTACATGCTGAATATGGATCAGTCATGAGCTTGTCTAGCGGGATGCACAGGCCCGTGGTGCTGCTGGTGCTCAGGGTAAAGGAGACCAAGTATCAACCTCCACAGCATTGGCTCTCCCAGGTGTGTTGGTTATTCTGTTTTCAGTGCTCAAAATATTTGAATTTTTACGTGCTTAATGCTCCATTCAGCAAATCCCTTTAAATTCTCTTAAAGCTTCTATATTCTGTTAAACTAAGAGTTTGAGGCAATAAGATGGTTCCCTTGTTGTAACATGCGTACTTGGTGTTTTATAAATGATTCTTGAAAGACTGAACGTAATAGTATGGATTCATCAAAGGATTAGAAAAGGAGAACCTAAAGACTCCAATGCTTTGCTTACATGTGTCCATAAAGAAATTAGAAATGACTATGAAACATTAATTTGTTATTAACAATCTCTTCTGGCTACTCTCAAAAAAGTGGGGCATGTTGTGGGCTGCTAACCACTGCTTCCATGCACAAGATGTCAAAACACATCAGCAAGTAGTAGATTTCATCTGTTTTCTATCAGTAAACTATTTTTATATGACTTGTGGGTTTGATTAGATATTGTAAGGAAAGCTCACAATTAATCTGATGAATTTATTTGAATAAGATTGTGTTTTTTTTTTTTCAGTAGAAGGGACATCTGAGGATTCAGAGGAGAAATGGTTTTGATTTTCTGGGTTAGATGGTAAATGTTTTATTTCTTTAGATGGTGCAAGGAGTTCACACCAGCAGAAAATATAATCCAATGTGAAGTCCAAGGAAATGCTTAAGTTTTTGGCTACCACCTGTTGCTACAGAAGCCTTCTTTATTCATTAGATGGAGTGATTATCTTACTTGCTTTCATTTCTAACTTGCTACCATGCTTGCTACTATACAGCATGTTGACCCAATTCTATAGAATTGTATACTCTACTAAAATTTGTTGTTAAAAGTCATTTTATTGCCATTATGTCTAGTAATTGGCACTAGTGTAATATAAGAGCACTGGGTGGTCAATTTTATTTCTGATTATTTCTTTCAGGCTTTGAAAATTCTTGATGGTAGCTTAATGTTGTTTTGGGCCTTTTTTTTAATAAATAATGGTACACGAAAATTATTCTTGCAGGCAGCCAGGATTCCAGAGATTCTCAGAAAGAGAGCAGCCAAAGTGCTATTGTTAGCGCACCAACCATGCAACCAAAAGGACCGTATGTCTATTGTCTTTCCTTGCTGTACTTGTGCATCACAATAAACACCTGCAAGTTTTACTAAGGTTAGTTAACACTATATATTTAACAGGGAACCTGGTATTCCAAGCAGAAATGCTGGTGCTGTAGTATCGGTTTCTGGATCTTCGGAAAGGTGATACATATTTCTTTCCCTTCTCTGTCTTGTTTGAGTTAATGCTATGTGGTGCAAAAGGATTTCAGTCGATCATATTCAAAATAATTCTCAAATGATTGTTTAGTTTCTTTTTTTTTAATTTTAATTTTTCCTGTTAGGATGATTAGTTGCATATTAGGAGGGATACACTCCACATTAATATAAATTGGACACTTTCACATTTTGCATATGGTAGTTGACATTTCATCATAATGCATTACAGTTGTGCATAAAGTGAGTGCATTGTTTTGACTGCTGTGGTTCATTTCTCCTTGTACCATGTGATTTGAACCTGAGATGTCTCTCTAGTATTTAAAGTCTTGTGAATGATGACACTTTTATATCTGTTGTTGATGCACTAGTAACATAGGTACATAATTTATTTGCTTGTAGTACCTGTGACTCATGTTATTTGAACGTTACAGAGAGAGCTTGTTAATTCAGATCAATAAATAATTTGTTTGCATGGAAAAATCCTTATTGCTCATTTGGCATTTTCCCATGAAATATTTTTCTGGGAAAACAAATACCACCTCAACCTGGTATTTCTTTTCTCAGAAGGTGGCCCACATATATTTTCTTCTCTATACTCTAACCAAACATGGGAAAATGATGGCGGAAAAGTTTTTGACTCCAATACTTGAAGCTTCTGTTCATCAGGGCCATGAGTTTCACTAGTTACCTATATTGCAATAAGATTAGCTAATTTCAAAGCCCAGTTAAGCAGCAGAAAAGATGGTGCATGCTGTGTTAGTTCCACTTTGAAGTATTGCCATATAGTCCTCTCTCAACATTTTATTAATAAATACACAATATGCTTCATGAACTTGTGAGAATTGTCATTCCGAGCTCTTCACTCTAGTCTACTACTTAACATGAATATAATATGGTTATTTGTCTAGGGTATTCTAGATATCCTCTTCTCTTACTGGTACTTTCACCAATAGAAAGTTGCACATATTATTTTATTGTTGGACTTCCAAGTACCTCTATATGCTGGATGCTAGCTGTACTTGAATTGGGTGCTTTTTTACCCAATTTGTGCTCTTTCTTGTTCCAGTTCTTTGAGTTGGTCTAGTGAGGACATATCAAGGAGATGAAATATTTAGTCAGCACAACTGAACTTGCCTGGCATTTAAGGGTCTGTTTGGGTCTGCGTGCAGCAATATTCTGTAGGAATTGGGGACAGAGGAGGGAAGAAGGGTGAAGAGGGAGAGGGTGGAGGATAGTGACGATGAGCACCCTTAGAAGTCTTTTCCCCCTTTCTTATAAGATCCAGACTGGGTAGTGTTTGGTGTTGACATGCAACGTCCACAAATCTGGCAGGAGATTCAGCCTCATCCTGCTGAATTACCCAAGCAGGCCCTAACTTTGGGAACTATACAAGTTTGAACTTTGAACAAGAGGCCAAATGAAGTTGGCAGAAAGTCTGAATTGAGTTCATCACTGTGTGACATATGTTTCTTTTTAGGCCTTTGTAGTTGGCGATTTATTTCAAATTACCTAATGGAGAGTGCCATCTGCATTATTTTATGCCATCTGTACACAGACAACCAAAATGGAAGAATTTGTGGATAAATGAAGAAAAGAAATATCCTCACATTTATGCTCTTACGGTAGCTGTCTACATAGGATTATCTTCTTATGCAAAGGTGTGCCTGCTTAACACAAACTAGCCATAACATGCTCTCAGTACACTTCAGCAGTTGAGATACATATAAATTTGATATTGCTGGAATACTTTTGTTGATGTTTTACTCTCTTTAAGAAAATATGAGATTTGTTTTATGAATGTAGGGAATATACTCATTGTATGATTCTTCACTCTTACCACAGTGCTTTGAATACAATAGGAGGAAGTTCTTACAGTAGTTCTTCTTGCTGTCTGTTAGGTATCAATCCACATCAGCATTGATGGAAAGGATACCAAGTAGATGGCCACGTCCTACATGGCATCCTCCATGGAAGAATTTTAGAGTATGCCTGCTTATTTCTTGGCCTTCTATTATTGTTGTTATTGTTATTGTTTTTTATTTATCTGCTACCTTTAATTGTATGAGAATTAGTCTCAATTCTTGAATGGATTGGTGCACTATTCTAGCATGTAATTACTATTCTAGGTTTCATAATTTCAATTACTGCAATTTTAGCATTTTTTCCCTTGGCATGTGACTACAATTTAATGTTTTAAAATCTTGATGAAGATGTTTGTGCTGTGCATGCTGTGCTGCATTTTAGCAATATATATTGGTGAAAGTTTGATATAAGAAAATACTTCGTAACTAGGACTATATGTTACACGTTTACATCTCTTATGATGCCACCAATATGCTTTTCAGTTTTAACTTCATCTATATATTTGATAAAGGATTTAAGTGATGCATGTCAGTTACATGACACCCGGCACCACTCTGACATAGAAGTCTAATGCACACATTTCTGAATTCATCTGAGCCGTATGGATGATTTAAGGAAATTATGACAGAGCATATTATTTTTCTATCTTTCGACAGGAAGGGGATTTGAGGACTCTTCCTTTCGAGAGACTTAAAATTGATTGAGAAATAACCATAAAGTGTTGAGGAATCGAAACATTAAGAAATCTCAGCAGAATAGGAGAGTTTGAGTTTTTATAGTTGCAGTGGTGGGTAACAATCAATGGGTTAAAGGAATTTAAGTACGCCAAGTTTTTATAGTTGCTTGCAGTGGTGGGTGTTTCCCGTTCCGTTGCTTTAAGTGTTTCTTTTCTATCACTTCCCTCTCTATGATTTACTAAGTTGAATTTGTGCAGGTTATCAGTGGTCATTTGGGATGGGTGAGGTCCATTGCATTCGATCCAAGCAATACATGGTTTTGTACTGGTTCTGCAGACCGGACAATAAAGGTTCACCTTGAATGATATAAGCCTATATTAATGTTTTAAATACTTGTGTTTTTATGATTACCATTCTCGTTTTTTTTTCTTTCTTCTGTTATTTTGTGTTTGGATGTGTCCTCATCACATTATGGTGATATTTCAATGAGTGAAGCAATCTTTGACCTTGTTGCATTCCGATTGCACAATGAATTTGTCCTTCATTTCCTACGCCTGGGATCTGAGTTTTCAAATCTTTTGCCCCTTGTTTTTTTTGGCTCCTAGATGAAGGTTGTTAATTCATAGATTGATTGATTTGCAAGGGATATCTGTAAGGATATTCCTGCTGGCTTTGTTTAAAGTTCACTCAGTAGTATACATATTCAAATGTTACTTCCTAGATTCTATGATAGCCTAAACATTTTTATGTTAACATTGAAATCGTTTAATTTGGGGTTTCTAAGGACAAGAAGTCTTTTTATTGGCTCCCTCTCACCCTTTTGCATTTTGATCATGATTCTGAATGCTTATTAAATTTTTAACAAAACTAGGGCTTAATTTTTATTTGATCTAAATTGCAACTTTGCTACATTTTTTTTTTTTTTGTTTCTTCCTCTTCAAGATATGGGATGTTGCATCTGGGAAATTGAAGCTCACACTGACAGGACATATCGAACAAATTCGCGGTTAGTTGCATTTAGTTACATATTGATGCTTCTATCTTGGTGTCTTTCCCTGTAGATTATTTAAGTAGAACATTGAAAATAATGATGTGAACATATGCTTAAATTTCTAGGACTTGCTGTCAGTCAGCGTCATACTTATTTGTTCTCTGCTGGTGATGACAAACAAGTTAAATGCTGGGACCTTGAACAGAATAAGGTTGGGTATTGCAGACTCTTATACTCACGTGAATTTCTACCATAGAGGTTTCTACAGCCTGTAATTTACATTTCATTTATCTTTTGAATGACCCATAGGTGATTAGGTCTTATCATGGACATCTGAGTGGCGTGTATTGTTTAGCTCTTCATCCAACTCTGATATTTTATTCACAGGTGGTCGAGATTCTGTATGTCGGGTATGCATTTATATATTTTGGCAGATGTTATTGAAGTTTAAATTAAATTGTGTATTTTATGTCGGTAATTGTTGGAAAAATATTGTACACTTTCAAGTTGTTTTGATGTAGATCTGAACTCATCCTTGACATTGTGTCTCTGTCTTCTGTCCTCCTTATCTCAGGTCTGGGACATTCGAACCAAGGCAATGATTTTTGCTTTATCAGGGCATGATAACACCGTTTGTTCAGTTTTTGCACGGCCTACGGTATGCAAACATTTATCTAGTCAGGAACATTTGTTCCTAGATATTTGTCGAGAATCATATTATTATTATTCCCAGGAATTATTCCACTAATAGTTGCAATCTTTAATAATTTGAAGTATTGAGTAAATTTTGCACTGCAAAGATGCAATTGGGTTTCATTTGAAGATTTCAATTTCCATGGACTCATCAATGCAATAGCATAGTCTTTATGATTGCTTGTTGTTTTGTGTAAATCAAAATGACCAATTTAAAGGAAGTCTATCCATGAGGTTTCATTTCTGTACAAGGCAGAACTAAATTGCCTTCTTAGATTCATCACCAACATATTTAAACAACTCTCTGATTTTGTCCTTGCCTTTTTGTTCTCCATGAAGCAGTTTGTTGTAGGTCTGTGTGTGGGTGGAGTATTTTTTTTTTTTAATAGTATGATTTGAGGCACCTGCATGGCATGTTTCATTATTGAATCTGATTTTTTATGTCTTGCTTTATGACATAAGTTGTATACAATTGTCGATAAGTTTTTTTTTTCTGGTCTATTCTCTCCTAAACTTTACCCTTGAGAGTGAAATCATTTCAAGAATGCTGGTTATAACATGTCCCAGGAAGGATCTGACTCCTTTTACATTCACAGGCATTATCATTTCCAAGATCACCTTCTTGGGTCCCCTCATAGTCCTTAATGCCTGTGTCCTAGCGGCCGCCCTTGGTTCATGAAGAACTGACACTTTTTTGGATTCAAGGACAAGCTGCACGACAGACACCTAAGCACTCCTTCAGCTGTTCTAAGTGCTCTGCTTCCTTTTTGAACCACACAAGAGAATAAATTACATATATTCATTTGTATCTAAATTTCATTAGGACTTTATAGGTGTTGGCAGGGATAGACACTATTGGATGTAAGAGAGTAAATGGAGGATAGTGGATTCTAAATTTGGACACAAGATTTAGATAAGATGTCATGCTGGATGTTGTTTATGCTTTTGCAAATACTTTGAATGAGTAATATGTAGTGATTTTGTGTGATTGATGTTTGATAATACAACCCTTTTTGATAATATTATGGCATTCACAAACTATCAATGTCAGTGTGGTCAGTAGCAGTCTAAGCTGAGTGGACAAGTACAAATACTTCTTGCCAGAAATCCAGTGAAATACAAAATCTTTTTCTGATAGGCCTCCAATGAAGTCGCCAGTAGGTGGTTGAAGTGGGCTAAAAGGCAGTTGCAAACAGAATGATTATCTTTACTGTTTTTCTAGGGAGATTATTTTTCACTAACAGAACAAATGGGTGATCTAGTGCAACTACTTAAAATTCTGCTACTAGAAACACCATCTTTCTCATCTGGTTTGAAATATTCCTGAATCTTATATTCTAACATGACCAACCATTTCTTTTCAGTTGGTATCCTTTAATTGACTTTTTTATTTTTCTGCTCTACACAATATATTTATGATGTCTACATTTAGGATTTTAACCTTTAAGTTGGTCATTATTCATTTACTTCTCTTGGTATGTTGTGGATGTTTATCAGTTCATTAAAAATGCAGAATTATCTGTGTGGCTGTTAGTTTAATCAATACTTTTTCTCCTTTTCAGGATCCACAGGTAGTAACAGGCTCTCATGACACTACCATTAAGTTTTGGGATCTCGCAGCTGGTAATGTTTTTTTTTTCTTTTTTCTCAAAATCTGTTTTTTTTTCTTTTTTTTCTTTTTCTCAAAATCAATGTCCATTATTTATCTGTATTCATTTTCATCTTCTGAAGACAAAAAAGTCCTTTTTTTTTCAGGCAAATCAATGTTAACCCTCACTCATCATAAGAAGTCTGTTCGTGCTATGGCATTGCATCCAAAAGAGTATGTTCCTCTAACCCATGGCAGTCAGCCCCTCATTTCTAAAAACGTCTTTTTCCCTTTTTTTTTTTTGATTCATTATCTTGGAGGTAGCTGATTATGTTATTGTCTTCCTTTTCTTTTCAGGCAATCTTTTGCATCAGCATCAGCTGACAACATAAAGAAATTTAGCCTTCCAAAAGGAGAATTTTTACACAATATGCTGTGAGTAAACACTGAAAAGAGCATCTTCCATTTAAACAATGAAAAGACAGATAAAGAGAACATAAGTTCACGCAATTTAGCTTCTAGTTGCCCTCATGCTCTGAGTTGAGTCGGCATAAGTCACTTTAAAATTAGTGACATCTAATCATAATACGAGCAACATCTAATCATAATACAAGCTTAACAATGACATATCAAATTAAGTAATTCAGGGTTATATGATTCATATATCTCTGTTGGTTGAATATTGTACTGAATGAGATTTTGATATTAAAGTGTTGGCAAGGAATTATTATTATGTTGATTTGTAAGAATAAAAATGACAACCAAGTTATAGACACTATTGTTTGCTTACCAAGTTTGTAAGAATGGGTCATGGAACAAAGTTAAGAAAATTGACAGCAATTTCTTTGTTGTAATATTGACATATTTTTTTGGGAAAACTTGTTTATGCAAAGCTTGAAGAAAAGGAGTAATTTGCTTGTGATTTATGTATGAATTGACTTGGATGTTCCAATTGGGTTATTAATTTGATGAGATCTGATGCAGAGTAAAGGAATTACTTATGGGTGTGTTGGGAGTACTAAGGATGCAGTGTCGCGTGTTTGAAGGAGCTGTGACAATGTATATATCAGTATCGTTTCATAGAGCCTAAATGAAGTGTTGGCCTTAGGTCCACATTTCCAAACTCTGTATATATAATCGATTGCCAATACTTAGGGTGCATGTGGTATGGGATTAAAGGGGGTGAAAAGTTTCTCCTGTAATTTTTTTTCTTCCCTTTTAGGGAGTTTGGCATGGGATTTACTTTTTTTTTAGGGATACAGTTCCCCCTTTTTTTCCCCTTACCCTCTAAATGTTAACATAAGTGGATAGGTTAACGGGATTAAAGGTAAAATTTTTTCAGAAAAAAAAGTGGTTAAAAATTTGGGACTCACAAAATATGTAATATATAAGTATATTATAATATATGTTATAAAATATTTATTATTATTATATATTATAATATTATAATGTTATATACATATTTATACATTATATATCTAATATTATATTCTATTATGTATAATAATATATATAATATCATTTATATATTATATATGTATATATGTATTTTCTAGATTGACACTTTCACCTCTTATATAAACCCTATTAATACACTTACAATATTTCACCCTTCATTCATAAACATAATCGAACATAGTTATTAGGAAAACTTTACACCCTTAAAATTTGCACCTGTAAATGTTATTCCTTTAGCTTTTCACCTCTTTTTTTAACCTCATAGCAAACGCACCCTTAGGATCTGATGCATTGTTGTATGTTATTTGAGGATGATATATTAATGACTGATAAATATTGTTAACAGCATTAAACATTATATCAATGCTATATAGAAAAGATTCATATTATAATTCGTGTAATCATCTGTCAAAAATTTAATATGGTTAATACAGTGGACAGGGCATGTAATTTGTCAAGTATAATTACCAAATGGGTTCTGGTTAGAACAGATGCCCAGAAGATCCTTGCTCTTTGGAATCAAATATATGAGAGGAAATGTAGAGGTTTCATTTTTAGCTAGTAAAGTGTTGGAAAACCTTCTTAGAAAATTATATTGTTCAGCAAAAATTTGACTAGGCCCCATTGAGGATGGGCTTGGATATTCATAGTGGAGCCATGGCAGGGGAAAGTTAAATAAACATTGGCCTGAAGTTGTGGAGTTGAAATTTTGAATTGACAATTTGTGCTAGCATTTGCATAAGAAGATTTGAATGTTGTGACATGCGCATATATAGTTTGAGCTTCCAAAGTTTAACATTGTCCTTCATCCTAATACATACAATGAACGCTATTGTTGGGATAAACACTGTGATATCCACTAAGTTGAACCTTACAGAGCCTTCTGCTGGTAAAAACACCAGATACCATGATGGCAGCGTGGGTGAATAGACCTTCCTAACTTTAGAAACAGAAAGATAAAGGCAACAAAAAAGCTTGACAAATACAACCCTGAGGTAGTTCTAATATGTTAATCAGATTTCTATTTTTTTAAGATATTAAAGGGAAGTCTAACCACCTTAAGATCCTTTGCCTTTCTATAATTTAATCCCTCTTTCTACAATGCACTGAAAGCCTGGCCAAGGAGGCCTTCATACCATAAATAAATAATAGAAAACCTAAACTGAAGTTTTCCGTAAAGTTTTTATGATCTAATTTTTCAAATTTCCCTGTATTCGTCTTAAGAAAATGAAGACATTATATCCTTTTGTCAGTAGCATTGAAGAATTGGTTTTCTACCTAACTGTTGTAGAAGGGTGGAAGGGAAAGTGTAAACAAGAGTCTGGTGCCTTTCTGATCTTTGGGATGAATTGCTGATCTTAGTTTCAGATTAGTTTCAACTTGTCTGGGACAAAACTGTGTTTGCTTCTCAAATTTTTTCAATGGAATTCATATTAAAGGGGAGCCTTTTTGAGCTGATGGTTGACTTAGAAATCTCAGTAATCTATTGAATTGTTTGGTTGGTAATAAGCTGGAGCTAATCTGAAAAAAACGATGTTATTCAGCTTTTTGCTGCTGAACTACCTTTCAGGTTTTTATTCTTCTTAAACCTGGATGACACCATTCAATCAAATGGTCTAATAGTTTTATGCAAATTATTCAGTTTTGTGCCTTCATTTTTTGCCCTCATTATTCCTCATATTTAAGTAACTTGAATAAAACTACGCTGGAACAAAACGGGGCCAGAATCTTCTATATGAGGAAATCCAGTCATAAGTTTGGATTTTTGTTTGGTTATCTCTGTTTGCCTTAAGGCATCATGCTATCGGTAAATGAATTTTATGTGCCTATGTAGAGTAAACCTCATCAACAGTTAGACAGTTAAAACAGTCTTATGCTTAAACATGCTTTACATGTATCCATTTCTTATGCTCATTTTCATATCTATTAGCTGTGTTGAGCTGTTTTTTCTATCTACATTTATTCTCAGGTTTAACCTTAAGTTTTTAAAAAGAAGTATGCAGGAACTGTTTTTCACGTATTTTCAAACATAAGCATAAAGAAGACCATAAGTACAAAGGAGTTGAAGCTGTAATGCCGAATTTGGTATGATATGCATGAACATGATGACATAGCACTAATGGAACACAATAATATATACCTGAAGTATCAGAATGACCTCAAAATATTGAATTGGATATGCAAATTCAAGGATGTGAACTAATTGACAAATGCAAAAGCCAATAAACAACCAATGACAGTAGTGGTGAGTTCTTATTAAGGTCTGCCTTGGAGCAAAATCGGTTGTCATTGAACAAAGAACAAGTTGTCAGAACAGTGACAAGATGGAAGCAGAAACTATTTTCTTTGATGAGCTTCTAAGTAATGTGTGAAAAGAGAAACAAACGTGACTATTCTCCTCAAAGGTGGTAGATGTGTATACGATAAACATGGGGAAGCTTAGTGGCATAATTAGTGAACAGAAAATGACTTGTGATTCAATCAACTTAGACATTTGCACCGGAGCTAACCAGATAGCTGTTGTAAGAAGCTAATAATCAGAAATTTGGGTTTAGGACTTCAAGAAACCTAATAGCTAGAAGCCAAGACATAATTGCAAATGAGTAGTAGTTAACCTTGAGAGAACATATCCTGGATGCTACTGGTTGTTCGTTTGATACTTGTTGGTATCCCTTGGAAATTGTATTGCCGTCCACGTTTCAAGCTTCAAGTGGAGAGAGGCAAGATAGTGATATATACAGCTTGGTATAGAGTGTATCTAAGTATTACAATTTTGGGATCTTTTAGCAAATGAATCTTTAACCAAAATCCATCATGAAGTGGAGGATCTTTTCAGCCTTTTCCATCAGTATGTTGTTGAAGTTGACCTAGGAAGTTTCTTCATGAGGTGCCCATTTTATTGTCTTTGTGGGCAAACATGGTTGATGATCAATAAAAGAGTAAGCCTTTAGAGGGCTTTGAGAGTTGAGTGCTTGGCTGACATTCATTTTGTAAAGATGTGGTGAAGGGGAAGAAAACGTGTTATTGAAAAATGCCATGTTTAAAGCCTTGAGAACAATTATGTTCAATGGAAGATATTGAAGAACTGTCTTTATACCGTCTCAATGCACTTATTACAAGATGCTGTCATAAGATGTTATTTATAAACCAAAACTCTAAATTCCACTATTTTCTTGTGCAGGTCCCAGCAGAAAACAATAATAAATTCAATGGCAGTTAATGAAGATGGTGTCTTAGCAACTGCAGGTATGCCGTATACATAATGAACTAATAATTGCTGGACCAAAAATGGGCCCTTTGAATTATATAATAGGTTACATGTCAAATTCAAGATGGCTTGTGACATTTTATTTTCCAGCTTACCTAGCCAACAGTGACATAAATAAGTAGCCACTATCTGGAATAACTGTTTCACAACTTTTCCTGAAGGTGACAATGGGAGCCTTTGGTTCTGGGATTGGAAAAGCGGCCATAACTTCCAGCAAGCCCAGACTATCGTCCAGCCTGGTGTGTATTTTTTCCATCGACAGAACCTGCATCCCTTTCTTCATTATTTGGTGATACTTAAAAAGGATTAATAATGGCTGCTTTGTTTCATTTTTAATTTTTAATTTCAGGCTCACTGGACAGTGAAGCGTGCATATATGCTCTTTCATATGATATGAGTGGCTCGAGGCTCATAACTTGCGAAGCAGACAAAACTATTAAGATGTGGAAAGAAGATCTAACTGCTACACCAGAAACTCATCCACTCAACTTCAAGCCACCAAAAGAATTTCGGAGATACTGATGGCCCCTTGCGCTAGTAGTTCAAGTTGATAGCATCTGCGAAGCCATTTATTTTAGTGCAGCTATAATGCACGACGGAGTGGTATGCATTGTGGAATTGTCACAACTTTTTGGAGCTGTATGTGTTAATCTAATTAACCCGCACTTGATTGATATGAAGGATGGACCGCATTTATTATGCTCTTTATCATCAGAGTGGTAAGAAATCTAGAATTAGAGCTTGTGTCACCAGAAAGACTTTACTTGAAAATCGTGAAGATCTGAGGAGCCCTTTGTCACTTGGTGTGCATAATTTTGCTGGAGTATGTTCTTGATAATGTGCTTATCTTAAGCAGCCGCAAAAGACACGATAGAGATCGGTGATGCAGCTTCTCGGTTTGTAGTTCTGTTTCAAAATGCATTATTTTATTAAACTAGGCTGGTGGTGGCTAGAGATCAGCAAAGAAAATGGCCAATATTTTCTCTGATTAACTCCTTTTATAGGCTAAAAAAAGGGAATTCGATTTGTTTAGTCCTACTTTTTTCGCAACTAGTCAAGTGGTTACCAGGCTGAGTACCCTTTATTTATCATATACAGAAAATTTCCTGAAATATGATATGCGATCAGCTCTCAATTGTTCAGTGCAAGTGCATGGAATGGTGGTTGAGCTCTCAAATTTCTATGAACGTTTGTTCAGGTGCCTTTTAATCTATTCTGATGGGACCTGATGTCGATGTCTAATTTGAGATGAGGATCAAAACCCAAGCAGTTGCATGATCCAATTAGAACTTTCTTATTTACGCTGCTAATTATGTGCATTGGCTGAGTTTAGGATTTAGGTTGAAAGAAATTGTTCATTGCATCCAATTTAAACTTACCTATTTACATTGCTAAATATGTGCATTGGCTGAGTTTAGGTTGAAAGAAACGGCGCATTGCATTCCGATTGAATTTGGGCAGGCATAAAGTACCGCTTGTTCGACCAGGTCTGAGCGTTGCCCAGTGCCTGAATTGTGAAACCTTGGTCGAGTTCTGGACCTCAATGATGCAAATATGTGTGGATCCCTTTTGCATCTCTTCTACTTTGCGTAGCATCCTGCCGTGTGGTGGTTACCTGGTTGGGGTGATGAATTTATTGATTTTAAATGAAAAGCAAATCTCATAAAAAGCAGAGGATGTACTAATCGAGCCCTGCCTGCGGCCTTACATACCCAGGTTGTTGGAATATTCTCCAACTGGGGTTGTAAAAGATTTGTCTTCTTGAAATTCGTAGTTGGTGTGGTAAATCTGTAACAATTCTACTTGTAGAGTCTCTTCCATCAATCTCATTGATGGACGTGACCTTAAATAAACTAGGTAAAACCTTGTGCCTAATCTGATCTTAGTCTAGTCGTCAAATCCCAAAAGACAACAAAAAGGTAGGCAGCTTTGAAAACACTCCTTGACCCATTAAACTAGCATGTGCATCAGCTGAATGTTAAAAATATTAGTGCTGGCTTCTTAAACACAGCTCCAAGACACCTTTCAAGGTGGTTGTCATGCTTTCTTGTTGACATTGTGTGAGAACTAAGCCAGCATTTTTCTTCCCTATAAATACAGCATATTAGTTGGAGTGCGTGACCTAAAGCCACATTTTCCACCCCTAGGCGCAACCTGGGAAGTTTCTTAAGCCTATACACAATTGCATGGAGAACGACTCCTTAACTAACGTTCATATTTTAAAACCAAGCTGTCTTGCACTTCCCTTTTGATTTCATTAAGAAATTCTTATTATATATGCCAATATAATCGTCTAGGACATAGGGAAATCGATTGGATCACATGGATGGCAAAACGTCGACGTCAGTTAGAACCTAGATGATTGACTTAAAAGGTGAGCTTAGTGGTCCACCTTGGGTCACAAATCTGATTCAAATTTCCAAGAGGATGGCTTTGAATCCTTTGCTAAGCTAGGGCAGCCATGGACAGACTAGACTTACCCAACCAATTTTACCTGAAGTAGCTCAAAATGGTCAGCCATTTCCATGAAGATGAGACCAAATCTAGGCCTATTCTAAAATTTGAGCCAAAGATGATTGCAGCTATATTTGTTGTTAGATGAGTTGTGTTTGAATCTATACCATAGACCTTAATTTAAACAGTTGCGTCGAATGTTGTTGGACTGGACTATGCCTATTTTACATCCCTAAGAAAGCTTTGGAGAAGGGCTTAAGCTAATGTAAGACAAACTATTTGAATAAATCCATTAGATAGAATTCATATTGCAGACTATAACTTAGATTTCTATTTGGATGCATTCTACCTGGACTGACCTCTTTGGCACATTAATGGCATTTGGTGAAGAAATTCTCTCTAGGAAAGGGAAAGATGGGACTCCCTACCAATCTCATAATGATTTTAGAAACGTGGTAGTTTTAGAACGTATCGAATAGTTCTAATCAGGCACCCAAGTCCCAACATCAAGATGTAGAAATTATGGTGGGATAACAAAGACTTGGTGTTGCTAACTCCCCCAAGTACAACCATAACAACCCAAATACCGCCCGTCTCTTTCTTGCCTACCATGGCAGTTCTTATAGTGGGAGAAAAAAAAAAAAACATGCATGAAAACAGTCAAATAAAACGGGCCTCAAAGCTTGGAATGTAAACAGGATTCCTCTTCTAATAGCAGGGTCACTGGTGATCTGAATGGACGCCAAGCCTTCAGTACAAAATTCCACATGCATCACCGTGCAATTGTGAAGAATTATGTTCAACATGATTTATATGCCATTCATTATAATCTTTGCAGTACCTAACATGCGAGTAGAAATTGGGTGTTTAGCCGCCATGGGGACCCACCGGGCAAAGATATATCTTAAATAGGCCCCAGTTCGTACTGCCTTGTTTGGAAAAATGTTGTGCCAACAAGTGACAGTGGAATCAATAACTTTGCGCATATTTATTTACTCAATTTCATGCTGATTCTTCCCAACGGTGAGCCAAGTTGATCATCCATGGTTATGAGATTCAATAACTTGGTAACACAACACCGATTCAAAGACTATGGCTCTTTCTCAAGGAGACGTAAGCCCAAGAATCTACATTCTTTTGGACAAAGTCCACCCGAAGGCAAAATGTCAAATCTTTTCCCCCTACAATTACGGAGGTCTAACAGCAATGACAATGATTAGCAACGCCAGTTCAGAGACAGATACTTTTATTCATCTGAATAAAAGCTGTCCAAGAATATGACCTCTTGACTTGCACCACTCTTTAATCCACCGTCCCATTAGAAACTCAGTGGCCGTGTTCTAAGCGAAGACTACAACCTGCCTTTTTTTTTTTTTTAAAGGTTAGTTAAGAGCAAACGACTCCTTCCACGTGTTATAGGTGAACAAGAAGTCTTCAAAAGGAGGAGGAAGAGGAGAGAGGATACTGAAGACCAATCAAACGCTGTGAGCTATGATTTCTTCAATTTTAGAATGAATGCATGATAGGGAAAGATGTAGGAAGGTGGCAGACCCTGTGTGCTTCAATTAATCCCAAAGCCAGCATACTATCTTATGAGCCAATATAGGAGGCAAAAAATGTTTATAACTTCAGTATATTGGTTTCTATTGCACAGAGAAAAACATATTCAAGGAATGTTGACCTGTATGATGATTTAAAGCTTAAATAAGTAGGAGCAGCACCAGTCCATATGATTCCATGCTGCTTGCCATGTGCATTCTAGTGAAAATAGTATTGATAAATGGCAATAATTATGAGCACGAGGCCTCCTCCACAATGATTCATTTGCTGGAACTGGAGCATTAAAAAAAAAAAATGGATGCACATGAGCCAGCTAATTAGTTATATTTTGTCTGTTGTGGATTTTATTATTCTGATAGGAGAGCCTCTTTGAGTCCTTAAATATTCTTAGAAAGGAGTTCCAATCTTTTGAAAACAATTTTGATTTCTTGATGAAATACAACAGCAACAACAAGGACAATGATATAACAATGGGTGGATAAAAATCACAACTCATTAGTTCTTGTCACCTTAGCATGTAATTGTTAGCTGATGATGAATTCATCTGTCCATTTGATCTATGAAGTTATTGATTTAGAGGGCATAGTGTCTCCATAAGTGGTCAGTTGATATTTATTAGTTGTCTAAATAATTATTATTGATATTAAATTGGGTATTTTGTTCCAGTCCATTTATATCTTCTATCTTATTTGTCATTTTGTTTAGTTGGTGAGAAGAAAAAAAGGTTATGGATTGCATCAGTGCATAATAGCATAATTTATGATAATGTTAATGAATAATAAATTTTTTTGTCATAAATGCATAACATTGGAAGGATAATTTTTTTAGAGAAACTTTCTCCTCTTAAGTCAAGAAAAGACTTCCATTCCTTTACAAGCAAATATCAGATTCTTAACCGCAAAGAAGCTATTGTATTCAAACTGTCCAAAAAAAAATACTATATATAAGTGCATGCATGAAAGCAAGTATATATGGATATATGCATATGTATAAGCATGCTTGTATAAATGTAAAGTGACTGTTCTTTTTATGAAAATTTATTTAAAAATTAAAGCCATTAACTATAGCTAACAAACCTTGTTATGGTTATTTCATCTCAAGACTATCCTATTGATTTTTTTATTAATTTTTGCTAATCAAGTCAAACTTATCTTTTATTAATTTATTCTATGATTTGTTTCCTTTTTTTCTGATAGCCATGCAACAATCAATATTTTCTATGATCACAGTATCTTTAAATATTTATTACTCTCTCTCTTCTCTTTCTCTCTTCAAAGGCTGATTGGCATGTCTACCTCCTTACCATGCTTAGCTCACATACTAATACTAAGTTGGTTAAAATATTAAACTTAAACAACATCAGAAGCTTCATTATTATTATCATGTAGCTAATTTACCATAGATATACAAAGCTATGCTTCTCTCAATTCATTTAATCTATTTGATGAACATATCTTTGTCTACTTCATCTTTATTTCCTTTTGTACCATACCAAACCTTCCACCTTCCCAAAAGTTAGCAAAACTGGCCATACCTTGCATGTTTGATGCCTAACTTCCATTTAATTCTTAGAAGAATCTCTTTCCTCTTTTCACATGTGGGTACTTCTTTCGAATACAACAAAACATATCACAAACTGCAAATTTTAGCATCATCATTGTAGTATGATAGGCACTGATATGTGGCATGCTACACATATTGCAACGGTAATAGAAAAGATTTTTTTTGATAATCAAATAAAAAGAATAATTTGGATAATAAAAAATTTGAGTCGTTAAATTTTAAATAATTTTAAAATCTGATTTTTTTAAAAAATATAAAAATGATTAATATATGATTTATTTAGGTGGAATGATGGTATCAAAATATGATTTACTTTTATTTGTATTATTGATCTGATATGAAGACATTTTTTTTGTTTTTATAATAAAAAATAAATTTATTTTATTTATTATGGATTTAATATATTGGTTTTGTTACGTATTAGGATTCAAAATTTTTTTTTTAAAAATCATTGTTAAAATTGATTTTGATTTTTGGATTTGAAAAATCTCTGTCTACGTGTCATCATCAGGGCACGCAAAAGAAAGGAAGAAAGGCATGCGGCAAATCCCATTGGACCGAAGCAGATCTTGTCACTGCCCTTCATGGTCCAGCCACCAAATTCATGGCCTTTTTTAACGCCAAGCCTCGCGCAATGAAGCCGATGGGCCAAATCGTACGGCCATAGCTCGCCTAACCGTTGGGCCCCACGGATACTCCCTAGTAGAAAATACGCGCGCCAAGACGGACTTCGCCCCCCACTTGAGCTGCCAAACTTGACGAAAAAAATAACAAAAAGGCCACGCCTTTTCATGGCCAGATCTTCTCGGAAGACCCGGCGGCCCGCCCGAGCCTTTCCTCGCCGAAGCCGGACCCCGTCCAACCCGCCACCCTCTTTAACTCCTTAAAACAACTCACTAACAATAGTAACACTTCAAGAAGACTTACTAATTCTAATCAGAATTAGAACGTGATCACAGCCATGCACCGCCTCCCACACCAGGACACGCGTCCACCAACCCACTGGGGTCCACAGGCTCACAGCCGTTGAATCCAAGATCGAAATTCCATACCCACTACGTAGACTCCGACTCTACCGACTAAAGAATAATCTAGCCGTTAAAGCATGACGTATACTTATTAAGCTTTCGCCTCCCCCAAATGCAATCTTAGATTCTTAGTCTTATGATAATAAAATTAATGCCTAAAGATAGTAATCTCCATAACTAACCTTCATGTTAATTAATTTAGGGTACGGTGGAACGGGACAACCGAGACGAGGCAATTTTGTTGTTAACGAGCGTGGAACGGTGGTCAACGGTGAAAATTCCGGACTCCAGATCTCCCTTTAAATATTATTGATGCACGATCAAAGTCCGCAAGCTAATGTCCCATAAAGCCCTCATGCTTGTCCAAAAGCACGGTCTCAGCGGCGGCCTAAATATAACAATTGCAAGGGCATATTGGTCATTTAAGCTAGCGGGCGCGGAGCAAAACGACGCCACTTGGGCTTGGTTTGGGTTTAGGAGGTTCTGAGGTACGCCTGGGCGGCATCTTAAGTCGGCGAACGGATCAGACGGTCATGATGGAAGGATGGGTTAAAACTATTCTGTTCCTGCGGGACGGCGGAACGTGACCCTTTCATAAATACCAGCGCGAGTGCGGGAGAGCACCACTTGGGCGCCGCACTGCCAGCGCTGGACGAAATTTCCAGTTAGATCCCTGGGGTTGGTATTCTCTGCAGAAAGGTCCCCCTTTCCCTTCCTTCCATCGGCCAAGGAGGCTGCAGATCTTTTGCGGATACCCCCTCGAGATATATCTTTCTTTACGTTTTAGTTCCTCGCCGTCTTCCTCCGCGATCGCCGAGATGGGGTCGGAGCTCATCTATAGAGGCCACGAGCCCCAGCCCCAGGACGGCGCCGGTGGGTACTCGCCGAAGCCCATCAAGCGGTTGAGGTGGCTCTCGCGGGCGCTCCACTACGTCCTCCGCGAGCAAAGGCTCGTCTTTGTGCTCGTCGGAATGGCCCTTGCCTGTGTCGTCTTCGCCCTCTTCCCCCGTGCGCCGCCTGCCGCGGGATCCGCCGTCGGGGCCCACCTCATGGTGGACCTCGCTCGCCGCTCCACTGCCGGCGTCGGCGGAAGGTATTACAGTCACCGGCCGGCGCTTCCGGCAAGGGGATTCGTCGGGGGAAGGTGCCGCTGGGGCTGAAGCGGAAGGGGCTGAGGATCGTGGTGACGGCGGCGCGGGGTTCGTTGGGAGTCATCTGGTGGACCGCCTGCTTGCTCGCGGGGATAACGTGATCGTGGTGGATAACTTCTTCACGGGGAGGAAGGAGAACGTGATGCACCACTTCGGAAACCCTAACTTCGAGCTCATCCGCCATGACGTCGTCGAGGCGCTCCTCCTTGAGGTCGACCAGATCTACCACCTTGCCTGCCCGGCTTCTCCGGTCCACTACAAGTACAATCCCGTCAAGACTATCATATCCTTTTTCGATCGATGATTTTTCTTCCGCCTCTATTCTAAATTTCTTCTTTTCAATAGATTCGATTGGGTTTTTGGTGACAAAGATCTCTTCTTTTAGCTCGGAATTCTTTCCTTTTTTTTTTTGTTGGTGGGGGAGGTAAAAATCTAGCCTTTCTTTCAATTCTTCTATGGGCTTTTTACAAAATTACGATCTTTTGTTCCGAAAATTACAATTTTTTAACACTATGCTTAGATTTTTTTTTTCCCTCCATGATTCGATTCCTTTCATGAAGCTACAAAATTTTCTGACGAGGTTTTAAATTTTACCAATTGTTCAGATTCTCCCTCCCGATTCATTTTTTTGGTGAAAAATCTATCTTTTTTTTTTTTTTTTTTTTTAAATTTCCTTTTTAATGTTATGAAGTTACAATCTCTCCCTTCGAACTTTCCAAATTTCCGCACTAGTTTCCCCTGTTAATTGAACAGAGCATCTTAATTCGTCCCCAAAGGGCCAAAACAAAGAGATCCTTTAATGACGCAATTTACGATCTCTTTAATGCTTCTATGCGGCTTTCCTTGAGAACAAAATTGATCTTTTTGATAAAGGACTGCTGGGCTTACCCTCTTTTATCGTAGGTTATCGTAGATACTTGTCCTTTGTATCTTTTGTCCGCATTTTATTTCTTAGATTTTACTCTTTCGTGGCATTTGCTACTGTTTCCATTTTGATGGGACTTCTTAGCCCTCCCTGTCTCGGAACCAAATGGGAAAAAAGGAGCTCACGTTTTGGCTTATTATTCTCCCTGTTAGCCTTAATTCATCCATTTTTGCGCTCTCGGCACAAGACCAACGTTGTAGGAACTCTCAACATGCTCGGCCTCGCCAAGAGGGTCGGTGCCCGTTTCCTTCTCACCAGCACCAGCGAAGTCTATGGCGACCCTCTCCAGCACCCCCAGGTTGAGACCTACTGGGGCAACGTCAATCCCATTGGTATTCCTCTCTCTATCTATCTCTCTTTAGGTTGGGTTTGTTTCTAACAGGGCCAAAGGGAATCGAAGCCATTCAAAGGTCCAATATTTTCTCCTGAAAAATGTTTAATAATATTATTTCAAAACACTGTCCTGACTGAAAAAGTGGTTTTTTAAGGATTTTTTTAATTTAAAATTTGACATAAAAATGTTTTTAAGAAAGAAAAGCAGCGTCAAATGTATACTTTTTCTTTTTCTCATTCTTGGTGGGGAGCGGAGAAAGTCCGACAGAACTGGAGCAGTTCCTGCCTTCCGAGGGGTCTGATGACCTCCCTTCGAAGGAGGGGACCGGGACGTGTGGTCTGGTTTCCGTTCCCCTCTACCGGGCTCCGCGGGGCATCTTACGCGTGTTTTCTGTGGGCCCACAGGCGTTAGGAGCTGCTACGACGAGGGGAAGCGTACGGCCGAGACTCTGACCATGGACTACCATCGTGGGGCCCAAGTGGAGGTGGGCCTCGCATTAAGCCATTAATACTTTGTAATTAATTATTAATTAGAGAACAGGAGAGATTAGTTAATTTTTCTGAAAATATAATTGGGATACAGGTCAGGATTGCTCGGATCTTTAACACATATGGGCCTCGCATGTGCATCGACGATGGCCGGGTCGTCAGCAACTTTGTGGCCCAGGTCAGCGCCCTTTATTCTCGCCTTCTTTTCTGGCTTTTTATTTTTTTTTATTTAACATAATAGCATAGTATGTTTGTATTAATTTAATAATTTTAATGTACTTTATTAGTTAAATTATGAGGTTGTTGGGTGTAATTATTTCAGGCGCTGAGGAAGGAGCCCATGACTGTTTACGGGGATGGGAAGCAAACAAGGAGTTTCCAATACGTCTCAGATCTGGTAGGGCTTTCTCTTTGTCTCTTTCTGTTAGAGGTTTGATGTGTTGGAAAAGAGAAGCATATTTAATTTTCTAAATATAAAACCTTTTTTTTGTTGTCTCAATTCGATTAATTTGGAGCAGAATTTGAGCTGTTGAGGAATGGTGTGTTTGTGAGAGTCTGAGGCAAGGCTTTATTTATTTATTTAATTCAAGTTTAATCTAGTGAAACATGACTCATTAGGGTGTCAATGGGCAAGGCTGCGTCCCTGCTTGATTTTTGGCCCTGGATTTGAAATCTTAGTTCCTTTTTTTTTTTGTTTTTTTTTTTTTGTTTTTGCTTAACAAAGTCATAGGTTTCGATCTGCTTTGCTTAAAGCTAATTGAGCCAAGTCCATGTTTTAGTTGGGACAGCAGGTTTACTTTGGCCTGGACTTGCATGCAAACTGAATTTTAGGTTAATTGAGTCTTCCTAGTCTACCTCGCAAGCCAGTCCTGTGAGTCTATTAATCCACACTTTGGGCCCTAATTTTTTGTTAGAGCACATCCTTCACATACTTGATTGATCTCAGTTGGACATATGGCTATTTGTAATCGGCTCGTTCAGTTGATATAAAAGAGGTTTGTGACTAATGTTTTGTAATGCTATCATTAGTTAACTTAATGTTTTGTAATGCTTTACATGAGAAGAGGCATATGTGAAGAGATTAAAAGCTTGCAGATAAGTTAGCTATAGAGAATTTGATGGTGAGTGCCCTGAACAGGTGGAGGGGTTGATGAGGCTGATGGAAGGGGAGCACGTTGGGCCATTCAACCTCGGGAATCCCGGTGAGTTCACAATGCTGGAGCTTGCCCAGGTGGTGCAGGAGACGATCGACCCCAATGCCAAGATCGAGTTCCGTCCCAACACTGAGGATGATCCCCACAAGCGCAAGCCAGACATCACCAGGGCAAAGGAACTCCTTGGCTGGGAGCCCAAGATCCCCCTCCGCAAGGGCCTTCCCCTCATGGTCTCTGACTTCCGCAAGAGAATCTTCGGCGACCATTCCGACTCCAATGCCGCCGCCGCCACTGGAACAGGCACTGCCTAAAAGTCCTCTTTCCTCCATTTCATCAGTCAATTCAGGACTTGATCCATCTTATTATACTCCAAGAAAGTAAAGAAGAAGAAGAGGAAAAAGATGGGATCTTTGTAGTAGAAGGAGAGAGATCAGTTCCAGTTACATTTCTATTCTTGATGACTTGGCTCATTATTCCTTTTTTTTTTAGCCTTTATAGCTACTACAACTGCATGCAGGCTGAGGAGAACCAGCTGTATCAGACCCTTTCCTTACCATCTTATTCTCTTCCATTTTTAAGTAATTTCTTCTCTTTGAATGTCGAGACAGGTGTTCCTTGTTATTTGTTATTCCATCACAAATATATAAATGTTTTGTTTCTGATACTGAATTTTTCATCTCTCTGCTGACATGCTGCTGCTGCTACTGGATTGTTGTGAGGACTTCGTCTTTTCTTTTAATCTTATCTTTTAGTCTTATCTGTAAAGATTTCCATAACAGCAAAGCTTATTTTAAAAGATGCACAGTAGATTCTAATCCTAATCATTCTATGCACGAATAGGGGAAAATATAGTATTTTATTTTAAAGTTTGGTCTTTTGTAAGGTAAAGAGAGCACTGAAACTGTTCCACCCACCTGTGGCATTTTATAGAGCACAGGTCTTAAGCCAGCTCATCTCCCTCATGCTTCAGTAGGATGAATGTCTTATGCTAGGAAAACCCTTCAGTGGACAAAATAATTGAGATGAGAGGGGGCAGGAGCATCAGATTCAAAGTTATGTTATTTTATTTGCTCCATTTTTTTTCCCTTTTCCTTCTGAGTTGTGCTTGAATTGAAGCTAACAAATTAATTCGCTGAGAAAATAATGTAGCCTCTCAAACCTAGGGAGGTAGTAAGAGTTCATCACTAAGCATTGCATACCAAGTCGGAAACCTGGGCAGCAGAGTAGGGAAATTATTAGCAGAGGATTATCCAGGTAATTATCACATGACTGGAAGTTTGTTTATCAAACTTAGCCGCTGTTGCTACCACTACCGTAATCACCATACATCCTAAATCTCAATGCTTCACTCACAGTTTCTATTCCTTCATCTTTGCACAGAGACAACAACATCTCAACATTGCCAGGTAGAGTAAATGTCCTCCAACTAGTTATCTTGTTGCCTCAGTTTTGACAATGTTGGTGTTTTGATTTAGTTTTGTCCAACAAGATAGAGCTATGGTGAACAAGAGGTGTTCTCAGAGACTTAAGATAGGCCATCTCATGATAGCTTTACCTTTGAATGCAACCTGGGGGAGTCCGAAAAGAAACCTATTTGAGATTTCAAATCTTGCAGTCCGCCAGAAACATACTCTATTATTGCTTCACGTGAAGAGCAATACTCCTATAAATTCTCAAAGCATATGAGAGAGTCAAATGCCACATGAGGCATCGAGACAATGCTGCCTGCCAATAGCAACAGCGGCTGATAGGGCCAGTCAACAGGCCCATGGACAATAAAAAGAAATTTTCAAAATTTTTTAGGCGATCATCTTCGGCGGCTTACTTCTTAGACGGCCTCGTTGGCCTATCGGATCCCTCTTTAAGGATGCAGTGGGTATTTAATTTTGTCCTGCTACAGCAAGCATCCGTCATAATGAAGAGAGAATAATAAAGAAAAGAGCTATATGATGTGAGTGGGTTCTCTTAAGAGCGCCTTTTGTTATTAATGTCCCATGGGCAAATCAATGGGTGGCATTTAATGATATGAAGACTGAAATAATTCCTATGCGGCCCTTCATTCTAAGCGGCCCCTCTTCACATTAACTCTTAGGCGGCCCTTCATGCTAAGCGGCCCCTCCTCACAATAACTCTTAGGCGGCCCTTCATGCTAAGCAGCCCCTCCTCACAATAATTCCTAAGCGGCCCTTCACTCTAAGCGACCCCTTCTCACAATAATTCCTAGGCGGCCCTTCATGCTAAGCGGCCCCTCCTCACAATAACTCTTAGGCGGCCTTCATGCTAAGCGGCCCTTCCTCACAATAATTTCTAGGCAGCCTCTCTCTCGATGGCCTCCTCAACGGCATTTATGTGCCGAGACATTTATAGGTCTTATAAAGACCCTCGCTCCAAGGCATTTATTGGAGAGCATTCAATGTTAAGTCATGAACCACGAGGAGAGAGAGAGACAGTGGAGGAAGTCCTGAGCGGCCTTTTCCTCAACGACCTTCCTCGATGGCCATTCTAGGCGACAGTCCTAGGCNTATTAAAGTATGCTCGTTGGTCGATAGGGATTGGTTCTACTATAGATATTGACTCCCAGCCTTGATTCTCAGCCATCCCATTAAACCGTAGGCCTGTAACTTATGAAGATTTTTCCTGAGAGCCTTGTTAATCAAATCATGGTGACTTCAGTGGGTATGAGAAATCATTAAGATATCCTTTGTTGGAGCAACGATTATAAAGTCAGGGGTGCTGCTTGATGGGGATGCTGTAGACCCCCTATGAGCAAGCTGCCGTTGGGAAGGTTTGGAGACTGGAGTGGCAACAAAGGATTTATTTTTTCTCGGAAAGTTCTGGCATGATGGGATTCCCATAGCTTCTTTGGTAGCATTGTGAATTCCTTGGTGTTTCCCCGCTAAGTGGTATAGATGTAAGAAAGAAACTGGCTAAAACTTCAGATTATCTATTCTTTAGTTGAAAGTAGTCTGTCCCTGTGTGATTTCACTTTCCATCTGTACAATTTTTTCATTATCAGACTCTTTAAGGGCACAAGGTTTTTATCCTTCAAAGGACACAGGATAGTCAAACGCACAGGATGTTAAACGAAAGAGGAACACACTTTTTGCCTATATCTTGTGGTGGATTTAGAAATTCGAAATTAAACTTATTTTCTACCATAAGAATTTTGATCCTAAATGGTTAGCTCAGTAGGCCCATGCTCAGGCCTTGGAACTGATTCAGCGCTCTTCAGCGCTCCTCAATTTCTTCTTCTGTTATGCCTGGCATTTGGAGTTCCTCTCCTTAAAATCCTTGGGTCTTGGAAAATTTTTTGTGCACCGCATAGAGCAAGATGCATGAGTTCTACATCTTGCACCGTATATAAAAACTTTTTCTATGATAGAATAAAGTAAATATCATTATATTATACTATTATAGGGCTGAGTGAGGCTTCAGCCGTTCTTTCCGATGAAAGTAAGGAAACAACTTGCTGCACTGTCTTTCGATGCAGCAAGTACGTATCAAACGTGCGAATGTTCATGCCATCATATATGTCAATTTTAATGAACCATAATACATATGTACGATCAATTCATACGTTTGATATATGTTTACTATACCAAAAGATAGTGCAATAAGATTTTTCCGTCTTAAAGCTGGGCGACAGGCCGGCCTCGTCGCTGATCTCACTGTTGAAGGTGGCATTTCACGGGCTCGTTGATCGAGCCAAGGGATGATGTCCGAGAAGCCCTTCTCCACATTTTCGTCAGGCTCGCCGGCGGTCAGCCCGTGCCAGATCCCCGTGTAGAGCGTGATGGCCTTGTCGACGCTGCTGGTCCGCTCGTAAAGCGCTTGGCTCACCTCTGGGTCGGTCACTGTTTCCGCCTCCCCATGCAACACGAGCAAGGGCAGCTTCACCTGCCAATTTTGCTCGTCACCAGGCCATAACAAGCCCATGTTTCGAAGAATCCAGTGAATGTTGCAGCGTTTATTTATTTATTTTGTTTTTTAAGCAAGTTAGTATATTATCCTAGATCTTCTCCAAGGGATTTTTTTTTTTTTTTTTTTGTTCGGGGAGATGCTGCCAATGCATAGCATTGCTTCCAAGAGTTCTATCAAGGAGGTCTAAACTCCCTTAATGTATCTAGGTTTTAGCAAATGAAGAAAAATACTATTGATACTTGCATGGGATAAAATCAGATAAATGATATTTAGGTTTAGACAAATATTTGCAGTTCCATGCAATCGTAATTCATTATAGAGTATTACACTGACATATTTCATTAGAAGAGTAATATCTTTATTTACTAAAATAAATATATTTTTCTCTTAATATAATGTTAATAGAAATCTTACATTCCTAATAATTTGTATTTAATAATCAGATTACCAAAAAATAAGATTACTATGCTTAATTTGCCTTGTTAATATTAACTTAAAATTTTAAAAAATTAAAACTATCATGTTTGTTTTACAATAACCAAATATGATGCCGGTCCCAATTACTCCTTGGTAGAGTAGCACCACTTGGTTGTATGGTCCGATGCTAAGCCGGTTAATTAGGAATCGAGGAAAATGCATCTTGAAGTATTTCTTTGATCAACTTTTCTTTTCAGGTTAGACAATTTTTTCAGATCTTCTTAGTCAGCTATCTATGTTCTTATTCTATAGTGCGGATCCAATCTGATTTTCAGAAGCCAGGTAATCAAATTATCATGTTCTTAATTATCTTTTAAGCGATCATCTTTTTTTTTTACACTAAAATATGAAATTTTCTAATAAAAAATAAAGATTTTTTTTTATAAAATCCTTCTAAAAATAGCATATTTTTAATGTTATAAATATAATATAATTTAATATAATTAAATGTATTATATATATAATGCATAACATATATATAATAATATTATATTATTTAAAAATATATATTTAGTAACATGTAAATAACATAAATTGTTTATTAATTTATATTAAATATTATATTATTTAAATATTAAATAGTATTTAATATTATATATATTATAAATTATTTAAATATAATAATTTAATATGCATGGTCATAAAATTAATAATTTTATAATATATCACATTATATATTTAATATTAAATATAAATATAATATCAAATATTTTATATTATTAATACATATCAAATATATTTTATTAAGTATTTTATATGAAGTCAAGAGTGTAATCTAAAATTATAAAATATTTTAGTTAGGAATCAGATTACTATGGTTTGTGATAATATTAGATTACTAGGAATTAAATATTATTATTTAGATTATCATGTCTAATTATTAAATATAAAAATCTACATGATAATTCATATTACAAAAATGGATTACCACCAATCAAATACCTCCTAAGAGTATGTATTTGGATGAGCTTGTTATTGTTTCACATTTTCATCTTGCCTAGGAATGAAAAACATTAGATAGTCGTTCATTGGTCTTATTTCACAAAACATAGTGAATAACTAATTTTAATTATAAACAAGCTTAGCCACTTTATAGTCTCATTCCACAAAACCTATTTAATATCTAATTAATTATTAATTAGCATTGACAAATATTGTTAGGTTTTAATGTTTAAAAAGTTTTGGAAAGTTTAATTATCTAAACCTCATAATGTCTTTTTTTTTTTTTTGGAGATAATACATTTTACCCTCATATGTAAGGCTTGATTTTATCTAAGGTTTTAAGATTAGTAGAACTAAAATTGAATATATGAAATATAATTTTAGTAGGAGTAGAAATATAAATGAAGAAATAGTGAAGATTGCAAGCGAAGAGATACTAAGGAGTAAAAAATTTCGGTATTTGGGATCAATTATCTAGTAAAAAGGTGAAATAGGTAAATATGTAAATCATAGAGTTAAAGCAAGATGGATTCAGTGAATGAGTGTTTCGGGAGTATTGTATGATCGGTGCATTCCATTAAAATTAGAAAAAAATTTTATAAAACTACTATTAGGACAGCTATGCTATATGGAATAGAGTGTTGGGTAATACTGAAATAATATGTGAATAAATTAAATGTAATATAAATGCATATATTAAGATGGATATGTGGTAAAACTTTAAAAGATAGAATTAGAAATAAACATATAAGAGTAATGATGGGAACAGCTCCAAGTGAAGATAAAATAAGAGAATCGATTATGATGGTTTAGACATATACAACAAGACCTTTAGACGCTCTAGTTAGAAAGTGTAATCTTTTAATAATCCATGGTAAGGATAAAGGTAGAGATAGACCTAAATTAATATGGACAAAAAAATAAAAAAAAGATATAACTATTTGTAATTTAAATGCCGACTTAATTCTGAATAGAGTAGAGTGGAGAAAGTAGATTTATGTAGCCGACCCTATGTAGTTGGAAAAAGACTTAGATGAATTGAGTTGAGTTGAGTTATAGGTAAGGCTTGATTTTATTTTAACGATATGTAGTTTGAAAAGTATCATTTAACTCATCTAATGTTAGCTTTTATCCATGGTTGTTAGCTCTTATTACTCACTTTTGAGAGTTTAGATAGCTTATTATACTTGCCACGATTTACGGAAAAGATGAAGACAAATGAGTGCAACGAACAAAGTGGAGAAGACAATCAAAGGATTGATTATATATATTTTTGTTTGTAAAATAAGCAAATTCTTGCATCCTTTGAGTCCATTTTCATCAGATTAGTTGATGTTGGGTGTATACTTCAAAAAATTATTATTCGATTTAAGGTAAGATGAATATGAATTTTGAGGTTTGTAGGACCTTTAATTTGGGGTTTTTAATTATTTTTCATAGCAGGTTTCTCTTCTGTTGCTTGCTAGCTTATTTTTCTTTCACCTTTGATTTTTTGTTCTTTTCTTTGGGTTGACCTATGACTTCTAATTCTTCTATTTTTTTCCTTGTTATTGATTATTAATTTTTTTTATTTATCTAAAGCTTTTCTTTCTTTTTGATAATGAAATCTTTAGAGGAAAGGTATCATTCTAGGTGCCAGTAATTATTTTATATTAGACTATTTGTTTTTATGTAGATATTCTATTTTCATTAGATTTTTAGGATTGTTTTCATCCATTGATGAGGCCTTTGGATTTGGAAGAGAAGCATTAAGGTTCTTATTCAAAGCAAAGAGGATTGAATGAGATTATTGTTCTTTATGCGTATCTATACCGGTTGATTGTTTGAAAACATGGCATCTCCTTCAGCACTTCACTATCCTTGTGTTCAATAGAGATTATTAATCAATAGATATGTACCTAGTATCTCTTATTGAATTAGAATGGATGGCAGGGACTTAAATCTATGCAATTTTTAAAAAAAGATATGGTAAAAATTGATCTACGATTTTTTTCTTCACCATCTTTCACCCATCCTTTATAAATAATTTATTAGAATTACATGTAAATTAATGATTCAGAAAATGATTTATTAAGTGTTAGAAATTTGCATAGGTGTTATTTTAGTTTTGGAAATGGCATAAACAATCTTTTGATACTCCGGACAGAGTATTAGGTTTGAAAATAGTTTTTGTATTATTATTTATTAATATTATATATGAAATATTGATCATAAAATTTTAATTTTGTTAATGATATTATTTTCTTTATGCACTCATAATTTGCTTGTAGCATTTTTTTTTATTGTACTTGCTTGTTCCCTTTACATATGATTTTGATTGCTTACTATACTTTCACTCACTCTTTTTTAAAAATATTTTTTAGGATCTAAAGCATAGTAGGTTAGAAGAAAAGATAAGATAATGAGCTTAAAATGAAATCTTAATTTTAGTTGAAATGATTCATAATTTTATAAAACCCTAATGATTATTTCAATTTGGTAGAAATAATGAAAAATTAATAATTTTGTAAGTAATTGTGTTGATAAAAATACATTATTATTTTGATATAAAATTTATAGTTATTTTGAAATTGGTGTGTACAAGTTTTGAAAGACTTAATTAATTTTGAAAAATATATTATGTCATGTTACTGAATTATTATAATATGATTATATATATTTGGATCGATTAGCCTTGTATGCTTGTGAAATCCAATGTTGGCTTGTTGTTATATTTCTTAACATGTGCTCAAGGTTGACAAAGGACATGGACATCAACGAGTGCACTGGATGAGTGCATTGAGGGTCATTTTTATTTGGCCCGCGTTTTTAATTGAGCAGCCTCCGCGCCACTTAAAAAAAATATCATATTTGACCTCAAAAATTTTGAACCAAAATAACCTTTTTTTATTCAATAGCCCCTCTTTCTTTCCGTCGATTTTTTTTTTTTTTTAGTTCGTGCATCCCCCTCCCACCCCCTACCTCCCTCGCCATCCCCTTTTCCCTTCTCATCGTCTTTTTTTTTTTGTTCGATTCATGCGTTATGCCAACCCTTCCCCCTCCCTGTCATTTTTTTTTTTAGTTCATGCGTTGTTTGGCCCTGTGTAGCCGAACATGTAAATTCTGTTCGGCCACACAGAACCGAACAACCTCAACATGTTCGGCCCTGGTTGGCCGAACAGTTTTCTTCTGTTCAGCTACAAGGGGCCGAACAGAAGAAAACTGTTCTGTTCGGCCCAGAAGAACCGAACAGAATTTCTGATGTTCGACCTAGTAGGCCGAACAGAGAATGGAGGCTTAAAAAAAAAAAAAAAAATGGAGGACGAAGGGGGAGATGTGGCGGAGAGCGAGCGGAGCCGTCGGACAAGTACGAACCCGGGAGGGAAGGATCTTGGCTAAAAAAAAAATAACTTGAAGGAGGCAGATCGAGTGAGGAAAGGAGGAAGAGGAAGGGGGAAAGAGGGAGGGAGGGAGGGAGAGCTTACCTTATGTGTCGGAGAGGACGCTCTGTTGCCGGGGAAGCCGCCACCAGGGAGCACGAGATGAGCGCGAGCAAGGGGCGGGAGGGAGAAGGATCGGACGGGGTACGAAGGGCCAAATAGCAATTTGAGAAGGGAGACGGAAGGAAGAAGGGTAGTTTAGAAATTTTAAAAATTATAGGGGTTACTGAGTAAAATAGGAGGGCTTTTAAGTTAAAAAAAAATTGTAAAATGGAGGGGCTCCTCAGCAAATAGGCGGTCCAATAGAGTTACCCGTGCATTGAGGATGGTCCTTGCTTCCATTTATTCCAATCCTATCCTCGTTGCGTGCGTGCTTTGGGAAAAAAATCAACTTTACTTGATTTATTTTATTTCTAAATTAAAAATATCGATTAAGGACCAACACTCTAATTAAAATAATAATTGCAACCTATAAAACAAGGACCAACCCCACTCTCCCTCATTTAAATAAGGATTTTGTATTTTTTGTGTGGAGAAGATGGAGATATGAATTCTTTTTATCCCCACTAGGATGAAATATATATATATATATATATCCCCGTCCTATCCTACTCCATTTTTATTTATTTGTACTATATTTAAGTATTATAGTATTTTTATATTTTTTATATAACAAAGAATATCCTTATATATATTCATTTTTTTCAACCCTAAACTCACTCTTCATTATCTTTAATTTTTTAAGCTATATTAACTTCATAATTTTTTTCCTGAAATTGATATTGCCATTAAAGGTAGGCAAAGATGGAGCTTTATCATTTTTCATGGGACAGGATTGAGGATTAAATTTTTTTTTTACAAGATAGGGTAGATATAGAGATTATTTTATTTGATTGGGATGAAGATGAGGATTAGTTCTTGGTCCCGCCCTTGCTATCCTAACTCCAGCATACTGAATGAGCACTAAAAAGGTTTTGATTGAGCATTACAAATGGTTTTATGTGCTGCATATGATTTTTAACTAGTTATCAAGAAAAAACTAACCTAACTTACTCTTGGAATACATAGTATTCTTCAACTTTTCTACTCACTTTTCTAGTTACAAAAGAAAACTATTATTGTAAACTTTTGAAGGGCTTAAAAACTTTTAAAGGTCTAAAAATATTTTTAAGTGATTTTATAATAGTATAAAATTTTAAAATTATTTTCTAATTCATTGGAAGTAGGTAAAGCTCTATTTGGGAAGCTTAATTTGAAACTTTTTCTAAAACCTTTACTTGATAAATGTTAACAAATTATTCATTAGACCTGATAGTCATAAATTTGATCTAAAAGAATAGGAAATATAATATTTTAATATAATAGTAATAATATGACTATAATAATATAAAGTATATATAATATGTTATGCTTAATAATATAATAATATTATAAATAAAATATTAGTATGATTGTATAAAAATTTATTATCATTATAATATATTATGTATTTTAAATAAGATAATATAATAATATTATAAAATAGTTTAATATAGTATGTAAATATAATATTATGTTTTATAATGCTAAAATTTTGTAATATTACTATAATAATATTCATAATATTATAACATTATATTATTAGATAACAATGATCAAATTTTAATATATATAATATCATTTAATAATAATAACATATTATAATAAATTTATATAATCATTGTTATATTATAATATTGTATATATTTTTCATATTATATTATAATACTACAATATGATATATTTTAACATTATTAAATATTAGAATAATGCATAATAATAATTTTAATAGGTTGTTAGATAGTTTGAGAATATTAGATAATATCTATTATTTTTTATTATATATATATTTGATTATTAATAAATATTAAAATGATTTAAAAAATATAGTTATCAATAGTAAATATTTTTTTTATAATTTTATGGTAAAAAAATTTATCTTTTAAAATTGTTACAACCAACGGTTCCGTGGAAGCCAAGATAAGCGTAGGGGTTTAAATTTTAAAAGGGCCTTAAAACTTATTTTACGAAAAACCCAGCTAGCATTACTCAAAACATAATAAATACATTTATAAAAATAATCGAACCATTTTTGGCCAGGTATATTAACATATCTCGAACAAGCTATCCTCCAGGTCCATGCTAGTCCTAAGCTACTCCAATGCTATCTTGAGCCTCGCTTATCCTGGTATATCAGCTTGTTTTGTCGGAACTGCAGAAAACCCTTAAATCAAACAAAATTGCCGAGGGGGTCATCTCCGGGTGCTTTTAAGTTTCGTGCCGTAAGGGCTCTCGTGTTGCTTTATAGAGTGCTTTAAGATTAGTACTTCCATCAATCATCTGCTTGATCTTCGGTGTGTCAGGCTATTCCCGGCGGCCATTGCTTCTTGTGGGTCGTCTCCTGGTGATCCTCATCTCCAATGGCTTCGATTGGGGAGTCCGCTGCCCCAAAGGCCGGGAGCAGAGGCCCGGCGTCTGGTTTTGTTTGGGTGTTATCGTCACCGTCGCCGGCTGAGGTAGCTGTTCTGGAAGGCCGTTTTCCAGAGGTGGTTCGTATTGCTACGGCGACGTTGAGGAGTCGAGCTTTGCTGGAAGGAGCAGCGATCTTGGCCCGCACCTTCCAAAAATGGGTTCCGTCGGATGCATTCCTTAGGGAATTCCGGTGAGCGGGTGTTCCTAGGGTCATTCAGCCGTTAAGCTTAGCTCATCGCTGCCACATTTTTCGTTTTGAAGACCCTGGTGCAAAGGATCTGGTGCTCAACCGACCATGGGTGATCAATGGACAGCCGGTTGCCATTGAAGCGTGGCGGCCGGAGTTTGTTCCGACTACTGATGCTGTGGTCTCTGCCCTTCTTTGGGTGCGCCTGCCCTCTCTCCTGGTTGAATTTTGGAATGAAGAGGTATTGAGGGAGATTTTGGAGCTGGCGGGTGAGTTTCTCTTCGCTGACTCTGCAATTCGGCAGCTTTCCAGGGGGGATTCGCCGAGCCTGCGTCCGTGTAAATCTCCGGCGTCCTCTCCGACCGGGTGTTTGAATTCAGGGTGTCAGAATTCCCTTTTGGCAGCAGTTCCAATTTGAAAATCTGGAAGGTATCTGCCCGATCTGTGGTTCAATCCACCTCACTGGCCCATGCACTTTGTCTTCTCCAGCTCCGGCGGCTGAGCAATCTTCGGCGGGGCCTTGCTTTGGGCCTTGGATGACAGCTTCGCGCCGTCGTCGCCCATCGGATTCGGAGTAGAGGACTTCGTTGAGGCATCCTGGATCCTCCCAGGTCACTTCTGATCCACCCTCTGCTGGCTCTCAGAAGCTGGAATCGCTGCCTGATGGCTGGTCGATTCCTGTGAAGGTGAGTCGGTGGAGATCTTCTAAGGCTGGTAAGTCCCATCTCAGTGTGCTATCAGCTCCAGCTCTCGTTTCGGCCGGCTTGCAAATGGGGTCTGGGTCAGTAGTGGATGGTTCCTGCAGGAGTCCTGGCATGCCGGTTGAGGGAGCTCGTGCCGTTTTTATCAGTCCAAAGGAGGCCGAGAGGATTGAAGTTCAGATAGTAAGCCAAGATCTCCAAATTGCTGTGGCCCCAAGTTTGAAGTCCAATAATCCTTTTGCCATTCTGGGTGCGGGCAAGTGGGATGGTTCGTCCTTTGCCCGATTTGATGCCAATCCAGGCCCTTCTAAGCGTGCTAGGCCGGTGGAGTCCCTCCCTCTGCGGTCGTTTGTCACAAGGGATAATCGGAAAGGTAAAGGCACTGTTTCCATCTCTAAAGGATCCAAGGGAAAATCTAATCTATCTGCTAGCCCTATCCTTGGTCGGGTTCTAACTCTGATGATAGCAGGTCTGACAAGGTGTCCTTGGGGCAGGAGTGAAGCAATGTTGTGATTGGGGGCCAGTCGTCAAAGGATGTTAATTCTAAGGGTGATGCGGCTCTATCCTGCCTTAAATTGGCCATCCAAGGTCAGTCTAAGGATCCTGACCCCCCTGTTATTGGATCTCGGGGTGCGGGAGCTGCAATTATGGCAGCTGACCAAAGGCCTGATAATCCTAGTTTGGATCGTATAATGCAGTCGAATGAGGGTGGTACCCTGCCTTCGAGGTACCTTTCTGATTCAGTTATGTTGGAAGATCAGGGTGGACATCACCTTTTCCTCCAATTGTAAATGAAAATTCTTATATGGAATGTTAGAGGAGCTCGAAAACCGTCTTTTCGATCCTCTTTTGGTAGATTATTGCAGATTCATAATTTTGATATATGTATCTTAACGGAAACCTGATTATCGGGAGATAGCTTGGTCCGGTTTCGGCGATAGGCTGCTAGTACTTGGTCTTCGTATGCTGTGGAGTCTGAAGGTCTTTCTGGTGGGATTGTTGCTTTTTGACGGCACTCATCGATATCTGTGAACGCCTTTCATCAGTGTAATCAACAGATAGCTCTTCTTGTCGCGGAAGGGTCTAATGACCCCTGGCTCCTCTCGGGGATTTATGCTAGCACTGATTTCAGGGAAAGGAGTGTTCTCTGGGCTGAGATCCTCTCCCTCCTCAACCAGGGTATCCCATCCATTGTAGATGGTGACTTTAATTGCATTGTGGCTGCTAGTGAAAAGAGAGGGGGTAGACGGGTCCTTGATTCAATGGATATCACTGAGTTTAGATCGTTTATCTCTTCTGCTGGCTTGCTGGACTTGGGATTCTTTGGAGCCCAATTCACTTGGTGTAATAACCGTCAGGGTTCGGCTCGAGTTTGGGAAAGGCTGGATAGAGCCCTGGCAACTGCTCAATGGTCTCAGATGTTTCCCTCCGCCACTATCACTCACATGCCCAGGATTGCGTCTGATCACTGTCCTATCTTGATTTCCACTGATCCTGCTCTTTATTAGCGACGACAGTTCAGATTTGAGCAATTCTGGATGTCCTACCCTTCAGCTTGTGCTAATATATCCTAGGTCTGGCACTTGCCTATGAGAGGTAATGCTTCTTATCGGCTCTCTAGACGGTTGGAGCTGGTTAGACGTCGGCTGATCAGATGGAATAGACTTGAGGTCGGCAATTTAGTGAGACAGATTGAGCAAGTTGAAGCTGACATTACTTTTATCCAAGAAAAAGAGGACCGTGATGGCTCTCTATCTGTTTTTGATCTCTCCTCTCTTCGCTCCAAGCTTGCTCTTCACCACTCTCTCCTCCTGTAGCAGGAGATTTATTGGAAACAGCGGTCTAGGGTTCAGTGGATTCGGGAAGGAGATAGTAACACTAGGTTCTTCCATCATGCCACTTTGAAGCGTCGGGCTGCTAATAGAATCCGGAGAATAGCTGATGAGGAGGGCAATCTCCAGACTGACTCTGTTGTTATCCGTGATCAGTTACTTCAGTTTTTTCAGTCTAGATGGACTGAGTCAGATGGTGCTGGGGCTCCTGTGTTCAGGGTTTCTCCTACTAAGAAGGTCTCTAATCAGTAGAATGACCTTTTGACCAGATCGATCATGGCTGAGGAGATTCGCACGGCTTTATGGGACCTTGGGCCTATCAAGGCGCCTAGCCCTGATGGCTTTCCGCAATTATTTTTCCGTCATTATTGGGACATTGTTGGCAAGGAGATTATTCAGGTTATTCAGAGTGCTTGTCTCTCTAAAGCTATTCCTACTGACTGGAATCGCACTCTTGTTACTTTGGTGCCGAAGCGCTATGATGCTTTTCCCGTCATCATTTTCGGCCGATTAGCCTGTGTACTACACTATACAAGGTCTGTGCCCGCCTTCTTGTTTCCCGTCTACGTGTGATGATCCCTCAGCTCATCTCTGCTGAACAAGGGGCTTTCATCAGAGGTCGGAGTATCTCTGATAATGTTCCCATTGCTCAGGAGTTCATGCATGATCTTCAGAGAGCCTCAGCCAGTCAGTGTCTTATGGCAGTCATGCTTGATATGGAGCGTGCCTATGACAGGTTGAGCTGGACTTTTTTGCATCGTACTCTGATTGAGTTTGGTTTTCATGACCTGTTCATTGACTGGATTATGGCCTGTATCCAGAAGCCTTCTTTTTCTCTGAGTATTTATGGGATGCAAACTAGTTTCTTCCATTCTTTTGTGGGTTTGAGACAGGGATGCCTGTTATCCCCGTTTCTGTTTGTTTTGGCTGCGGACGACCTTTCCCGTACTTTTCACCAAGCACAGTAGGACAGCCGTATTGCTCCCTTTCTGGCTGGTCCTTTGGGTCCTCCTGTTTCTTACCTTCTTTTTGCAGATGACTATATACTTTTGGGCCAGGCCTCTGTTCGTAATGCTGTTAGTTATGCTTCTCTTATCCAGTGCCACTGCCGTGCTTCGGGGCAAAAGGTCAACCTAGATAAGTCCTCCATTTGTTTCAGCCCTAAGACCTCCAGGTCCATCAAGGAAGCCATTCACCAAGCTTTGGGTATCTCTGCAAAGGCTGATGGGCTGTCTTATTTGGGCATCCCGGTTTTGGGGAAGCGTCCTCGTATTAGTGATTTCACTATTATTGAGAGATGTATTCAGGACCGGATTGATGATTGGCAGAATACCAGCTTATCCATGATGGCCAGGATCACTCTTATCCGCTTTATCCTTACGTCCCTTTCTATGCATCTTATCTCTAATGCTGCGGTCCCTATCACTTGCATGCGCCGGATAGAGCGGTGGTTATGGACTTTCTATGTGCTTCTACGCAAGACTGCCACGACATTTATCTTCAGGCATGGGATTTGATTTGTATGTCTTTGAATGAAAGGGGTCTTGGTATTCAGTCCCTACTTGTGAGGAGAGACGCTTTGATGGCTAGACATGCGTCGAGGTTTCTCCTTGATCCTCATGGTTTCTGGAGTTCTTTCATGAGAGCTAGATATGGTGACTGATCCTCGGATATGGATCATCAGTCTATGCGACGACACTCCTTCTTTTGGAAGGAGGTGTGTCGTCATGCTCCGCCTATTCAGAGCAATATATCGTGGATGTTGGGGAGGGCTCCTCGGTGGATGTCATCCAGGACAGTTGGATCACAGATCTCTCCCTTTCCCGCTAGCCATCCTTTATCAGCATGGATGTTCCACAGCATATGAGGGTGCGGGATCTCATCATTCCGAATCTCTTTTCTTGGAATACCTCTGTGGTGACCAGCTTATTTGGGGAAGAGCTTGTTCGGAGGATCCTTTCTATCCCCCTCACTTTGGGACATATACCTGATATGAGGTTATGGAGGAGATCATGTCTGTCCAGGGCCCTCACTAGGGACCTTATTGGGATTTTTAGACCCTAGCCTCAGGATTCGTGGGATGCAAAGTGGATATGGATGCTCCTTGTTCATCCCAGAGTCCAGATATTTATATGGAAGATAATGTGGGGATGTCTTCCTTCTTGCTCTCTGCTGTCGAGAAGGGGTCTTCATATTGAGGCGGTATGTCCGCTGTGTGGGCAGGATGAGGAGACTATTGATCATGCCATTTTTTATGTCCTATTTTATGTGGGATTTGGACGAGAATAGGTTATGATTGCAGTATGGATGGTTTTGGTTCCTCGTGCTCCCCTTTCCTTCATGCCCTCCGGACGACTACTAGACAGCGCAGCGCCCTTTGGGCTATCACTGCTTATCAGATTTGGCTGTCGCGGAACCAGCTCATCTTTACTAATGAGACGATTTCCCCTCATAGACTTGTTCAGAAGGTCAGATCCATGGTGGCTGAAAGTGCTTCTTTTCTCAATGATTCTGATTTTTCAAACCTTGGCCTATGGAGCTCCGCTGCTGCTTCGGCAGCGAACCGTCGTACGATTTATATATCTTGGGAGCTCCCCCCTCCAGGGTTTGTAAAAATCAACTTTGATGGAAGTGTTCGCGGCAGATTGGCTGGATCTGCTTTTATTATTCGGGGGACTGATGGAGCCTTGCTGGCGGCGGGTGGTTTTGGCTCTCTGGATTCTTCTGTCCCCATGGTTGAGCTTTATGCAGCATGGGTTGGTATCTCCCATGCTGTTAGGCAGCTACATGCCCAATGTCTGCTAGTTGAGAGGGATTCTCTCTCTATTATTCGGTGGCTTAGATTGAGATTCTGTGATCAGGTCTCCATCAACCCCATTCTCAGTGACATTCAGGCTGCTCTGCGGGTCTTCTCAGTTTCCACATCCGACACATCTATCGGAATGCCAATTCTGCGACAGACTGGATTGCGGTTGCTGTGGTCCAGCACGAAGGTTCTTGGATTTGGAAACAGGGTGATCCTTGGCCCTCTGCTCTTACGCAGATTTTGTACTCTGATAGATCTGGGCTGACTTGCATGGGAATAGTGTGATCGCCCGTCTGTACCCTAAAAAAATAAAAAATAAAAAATAAAACAAAATTGCCGGATGGAACATCAAATAACTAAACTAATTACCTCTAGATTGAGAGTTTGGGCACCATATGCCAACCTCTTCATGTTTGATGGGTTCTTCGAAGGCGGTGTCGAGGATATCCTTGGTGTGGACGAAATTCCAGTTGGGTATGATATCCTCCATCTTGCTTAGGATGTTCGCAATTATCGAATGGAAAACACTTTGTACACCGGCCCCGGTGCAGCAACGATGACGTGGGCTGCACCGCGTCTTCCTATTGGTCCACGTGGATCCGACGTGGATGACATGACAGGCGGTATGGCTGGGCTTTGACGTTACGTTATGAACGTGACGGACATTTATTGCTGTTCGCTTTTTTTAAAATTTTCGTGCGGACGAAAATGCCCTTTCCCTCCTTCATGGCGCCATTTTACGTTTTCTGTCATTTGTGCAAGAAGAACTCTGTGTTTCTTCCCCGGTAGAAAGAAAATACTTCAGCTTCGAGGCTAGCCGATACCTGGATACAGGAGTCAGTAGTCTGTGTAAAAAACCTTCTGGAGGAAATGTCAGCCGCAGCACAAAGTAAACACTCTTTTCTTCCCACTTCTTTATTACATCAACAGTTTTTTTCTGGTTAGAGTTAGTTAATGCGTTTAATGCGCGGGTAACTACCTTAGAACGAGTCATAACTGTTTTGTATGCAACTCTTTTAATGCGGCCCTATCGCTCCATCCTAGCTCCAATTTAAAGCTGGATTTCATCTCTGCAAGATGAAGTCTTTCTTCCCCTCCCTCGCTCTGAGAGTCCGGATGCTAAGGAATCAGTTGAGCACGAAACTACGCCCTCGCTTTGAAAAAACTGGCTACTGGAGTGTACTGGAGGCTTAAAATATAAATGTTTATCCAATGAGATTTTCCTTGCCAAAACCTCACGTAGACGTTCGCTTCTCTCTCTGAATTCGGCCAGGTCTGTAAGATTTTCCTTGCCAAAACCTCAGCTTAGGCTCATCTTACAGACTTGGTCGAATTCAGAGAGAGAAGCGAACGTCGACGTGAGGTGTTGGCAGGGAAAAACTCATTGGATAAACTTTTATATTTGAAGACTCCAGAAGACTCCTGTCGATCGGACTTTCAGACGAGAGCGTATGTTCGTGCTCAACTGGATTCCTTCTCTGCAAGAATAACTCTCTTTCTTCCCCCCCCGCTCTGAGAGTCCGCATGGTAAGGAATCCCCGCGACACCCTAGTTCGAAGTCGGCCGTTAGTCCTTCGCGACACCCCAGACGAAATCCCACGACACCCTAGCTTTAGGGTGACGACACCCGTCTCATAAATGTGCACATAGAGAGAACCCGGCGACACCCTAATTGAATTTGGCAGAAAATCATTCGCGACACCATAGTTGAGATCTCACGATACCCTAGCTCTAACGAGACGACACTCGTGCTTGAACAAGAGACCACGGAGATAATCCCCGCGACACCCTAGTTCGAATTCGGCCGTTAATCCTTCGCGACACCCCAGATGAAATCCCACGACACCCCAGCTTTAGGGCGACGACACCCGTCTCATAAATGTGCACATAGAGAGAACCCGGCGACACCCTAATTGAATTCGGCAGAAAATCAATCGCGACACCCCTGTTGAAATCCACGACACCCTAGCTCTAACGAGAAGACACCCGTGATTGAACAAGAGACCACGGAGATAATCCCCGCGACACCCTAGTTCGAAGTCGGCCGTTAGTCCTTCGCGACACCCCAGACGAAATCCCACGACACCCTAGCTTTAGGGCGACGACACCCCAGTTGAAAATTGACGACACCCAACTGATCACGGCGGCGAGAAGGCCCGCGACAACCAAGTTACTAAAATTTAATTTTATTTATCAAAAAAAAAAAAATACATTAGCCCTTACTGGGGCTTATCTCCTTCAGTCGCTGCGCCGGCGATGTGATGCTGGAGGGACGCTACTTTCCTCTCCAGGTGGCTATTGGCCCGACGCAGGACCTCTATCTCTTTTGTTGTAACGGCCAGGTATTTCTCGGCCGTCTTGATGAGTCGCTCGCTGCTTGCGAGCGACTCAGCATAAACCACTGCGTCGATGGTGACGGTTGGGGGTCGCCTGCCATGGCTGCCAGTAGATCTTACCTCGCCTCTGGAAGCCATCTTGTGGTCAGTTCAAGCTGGAAAGGTGAGTAACGATGGCATTCCCCCATCCTTATTTAAGGTTCCCCTGGCGGGTGTTTCGATTGCCATGCGCCACCATCTCAGTGGTTGTTCACAGGAATCGAATCGGTGCGCCACCACGCCCCGCCCTCCACGTTGAGTTTCGAGGGATGGGGAACAGAACAGTTTCGGGAAGCAAACAGTCTTAAGTTTAACGTCGTCCCAAGAGAAAATTCACGACACCCAAGGATGATTTGGATTTCGGCCGAAACTCCTTCGCGACACCCCACTTGAAAGCTCACGACACCCTCGCTTTAAGGCGACGACACCCGTGCGTCGAACTGATCACAGGGAGAACCCCCGAGACACCCCTTCTCGAATTCGGCCGAAACTCCCTCGTGACACCCCAGTTGTAAACTCACGACACCCTAGCTTTAAGGGGACGACACCCATGCATTAACAGTGAACCCACGGGTGTCGTCGCCATAAAGCTAGGGTGTCGTGAGTTTACAACTGTGGTGTCACGAGGGAGTTTCGGCCGAATTCGAGAAGGGGTGTCGCGGGGGTTCTCTCTGTGATCAGTTCGACGCACGGGTGTCGTCGCCTTGAAGCTAGGGTGTCGTGAGCTTTCAACATGGGTGTCGCGAAGGAGTTTCGGCCGAAATCCAACTCATCCCTGGGATGTCTCGGGGGTTCTCCCTGTGATCAGTTCGACGCACGGGTGTCGTCGCCTTAAAGCGAGGGTGTCGTGAGCTTTCAAGTGGGGTGTCGCGAAGGAGTTTCGGCCGAAATCCAAATCATCCTTGGGTGTCGTGAATTTTCTCTTGGGACGACGTTAAACTTAAGACTGTTTGCTTCCCGAAACTGTTCTGTTCCCCATCCCTCGAAACTCAACGTGGAGGGCGGGGCGTGGTGGCGCACCGATTCGATTCCTGTGAACAACCACTGAGATGGTGGCGCATGGCAATCGAAACACCCGCCAGGGGAACCTTAAATAAGGATGGGGGAATGCCATCGTTACTCACCTTTCCAGCTTGAACTGACCACAAGATGGCTTCCAGAGGCGAGGTGAGATCTACTGGCAGCCGACGCCCAACCGTCACCATCGACGCGATGGTTTATGCTGAGTCGCACGCTATCATCGAGGAACTCAGGCTGGCGCTCGAGGAATACCAGGAGGTTTCAACAAAAGAGATAGAGGTCCTGCGTCGGGCCAATAGCCACCTGGAGGGGAAAGTAGCGTCCCTCCATCGCCAGATCGAGGACGCAGCGACCGAAGGAGAGAAGCCCCAGTGAGGGCTAATGTAAATTTTTTTTTTATAAATAAAATTAAATTTTAGTAACTTGGTTGTCGCGGGCCTTCTCGCCGCCGTGATCAGTTGGGTGTCGTCAATTTTCAACTGGGGTGTCGTCGCCCTAAAGCTAGGGTGTCGTGGGATTTCGTCTGGGGTGTCGCGAAGGACTAACGGCCGACTTCGAACTAGGGTGTCGCGGGGATTATCTCCGTGGTCTCTTTCAATCACGGGTGTCTCGTTAGAGCTAGGGTGTCGTGAGATTTCAACAGGGTGTCGCGATTGATTTTCTGCCGAATTCAATTAGGGTGTCGCCGGGTTCTCTCTATGTGCACATCGGGTGTCGTCGCCCTAAAGCTGCGTGGGATTTCATCCGCGCGGTTCGAACTAGGGTGTCGCGGGGATTATCTAAGCACGGGTGTCGTCTCGTTAGAGCTAGGGTGTCGTGAGATTCAACAGGGGCCTATGTGCACATTTATAAGACGGTGTCGTCGCCCTAAAGCTAGGGTGTCGTGGGATTTCGTCTGGGGTGTCGCGAAGGACTTACGGCCGACTTCGAACTAGGGTGTCAGTAGATTTCAACTGGGGTGTCGCGTAGGAGTAGCTGTTCATGAATGCGTGCTTATTTGTCACAGTTGATGCTGAAAATGTAGATCGGAAAGAAGAAGATAACACTCCCGGCCGTGCAGCTTCACCCGTCGTTCCAAATGCAGTGGATGATATTGTAGTTCCTCAAACTGGGATGGAATTCAATTCAGCCGATGATGTATATACGTTCTACAATGGATACGCGAAACGAGTTGGCTTTGGAATCACAACAGTGTGTAGCAGGGCCAACAACAAAAAACAACTTTGCTTCAAGCACCTGGCGTGTTGGAGGCAAGGAAAATCCAGAAAATCAGAGAAGAGTATGAATCATAGGGATACTGGGAAAGTTGGTTGTATGGCATCCATAAAAGCAAGACTGAATGCTACAAGTGGTAAGTGGATTTTGGATGAGGTTTCTCTAGAACATAACCATGGGCTCTCCATAACATCAGCTGGTTATCTACGGTCGCATAGGAGGATCAGCACACCAGAGAAGGCAGAGATCAGCAATTTACATGCCGTGAATGTTCCGACGACTCAGATATACTCTGCCATAGCAAGGAGAAAAGGGGGCAGAGGACAATTGGATTTCACCGAGAAGGATGCTCGTAACTTCATTAGTCGCGAACGTCAGTCTAAGCTGAAAGAAGGAGATGCTCAGTCGATGGTAATTCATTTTGCCGAAATGCAACTCAAAAATCCCAATTTCTTCTACTCCTTAGACCTCAATGATAATGGTCATCTGAGGTCTGTCTTCTGGATTCATCCAAGGTCAAGATTGGCATGCACATACTTCGGTGATGTTCTAAGCTTTGACTCAACTTACTTGACAAACAGATATCAAATGCCTTTTTGTCCATTTGTTGGGGTGAACCATCATGGACAGTCAACCTTGCTTGGATGCGCATTGTTGTCTGATGAGAGTACTGAGACATATAAATGGGTTTTTAAGACTTGGCTGGATGCAAATGGTGGTCAAGCACCTATTGCCATGATTACTGATCAAGATAAGGCAATCGAGGCTGCTGTCAAAGAAGTTTTTCCTAATACCCGACATCGATTTTGTCTTTGGCATATATTGAAGAAGATACCGGAAAAGATTGGCCACATTTGCACGGCAAATCCCAAGTTTATGGTTGATTTCGATGAGGCAATATATGATTCATTGACCATAAATTCATTCGAGGAAAGGTGGGCACATGTTATGGAGAAATATAAAGAATGCAAGTCTATAGATTGGTTCAATGTCCTATACGAATGTCGGGAAAAATGGGTTCCAGTTTACCTCAAGGATACATTCTTCGCAGGTTTGTATGTCAATGGTGGCTTTGGTTCATGATTCATTTAAACGTTTTTTTTTTTTTTTTGGTTGACAAAATGTTTAACAGGGATGTCATCTTCACAAAGGAGCGAGGGCATTAATCACTTCTTCGATGGGTTTATAAATTCGAAGACAACATTAACGGAGTTTATAAGTAAGTACGAAGATGCCTTGGAAAAACGATACGAGGCCGAAAATGAGGAAGATAATAGGACTTTGCAAACGATAGCTTTCCTAAAGACATCATCACCTTTTGAGAGACAAGCTGCAGGAAGGTATACACGGAGCATTTTCAAAAAATTCCAGAATGAGATCCTTGAAATGGCTGCATCAAATACAAAATTGATCAACGAAGCTGGCAACACGTGTACATATTCCGTCAAGTCGTATGAAAGGATTGAAGTCGATGGAATTGGCAAGGAGATGATCAAAGATTATATCGTGTCATACGATAGAAATATTGAGGATGTCCAATGCCAGTGCCGATCCTTTCAGTTCAAGGGGTACCAGTGTAGGCATGCCCTGTTGGTTCTTCATCAAAATGACGTATTTCGTTTACCAGATAAATACTTCTTGAAGAGATGGTGCAAGGACATGAAATACCAATTCGACGAATTCGACTGCAATACTGAGGGTTATGATAAAAGCACACGAAACTCACGGTACGCAGTGACAATTTTTTAATTGAAATGTCTTAATATTTGTGATCGTTAATATTCTGTTTATGATTGTAGATATAGTTTGCTGTCTCATCGGATGACGAAGCTCGCAGAGATAGCCTCCATGTCTGAAGATGCATTTAATGTAGTGATGGATGGTCTACCGCCTCTATTCAAAACTGCCGTGGATGCCAACTGCGCAGCTAAACCACGTTCAGAGCTGGTAATTCAAGATCCTGAACAAATTAGGACGAAAGGTCGCCCGAGAGAGAACAGATTAAAGAGTGCAGTCGAGAAGAAGGCAAAAAGATCAAGGAAAAATCAGGCCAAGGAAAGAGCTGCTTCAAGTAGCAGGCAGACTTGTTTGCAGTCTATTAATACTGAAGAGGACCTGGAGATAATTGTTCCGCCGTCAGAAACTTTAATGGATGAATTTGATGCTTATGTATTGAGTCAACTTACACAAGATCATATATAAAACACGAGTGTCGTAACTTTTGAATTATGGTTGCTTGGTCGTAAATGAATTGCTCGCGAACGAGACATCCTAGTTCTGGCAAACGACACCCAAGTCTCGCGGCGACACCCGAAGAACGGAAACATACGAGACATCCTAGTTCTGGCAAACGACACCAAGCCTTGCGCGGCGACACCCGAATGACGGAAACATACGAGACATCCTAGTTCTGGCAAACGACACCCAAGCTTGCGCGGCGACACCCGAAGGACGGAAACATACGAGACATCCTAGTTCTGGCAAACGACACCCAAGCCTTGCGCGGCGACA
>UESW01003936.1:1744528-1758963 GCA_900491605.1 Calamus simplicifolius | reverse complement strand
CGCATGGCTACCGTGCTCATGATTTCTCGTGACCAGGCTCAGATCTCCCTATAATGCCATCCTCGTAGACCGGGGCAGATATCTCTTAAAGCTATCATTTCCATTCCCCATCTCACCATGAAGTTCCCCACTGAATGGGGAGTAGGGGTTGTTCGAGGAAGTCAGATCATAGCTCGGCATTGCTTTGTTGCCGACCTTCAGTTTAGAAAGCCCAAGGTGGACGGGCTAGATGCTCGGGAATATCTCACCGAGCAACGAGGAGAGCCGTCGAAGAACTAGAGGAGGTACCACTTAACGAGGCTCAGCCCGACCGAACCATAAAGGTCGGATCGTAACTAGAAGGAAAGCTTCGACAAGAATTAATTGAGTTCCTTCAGTGGAATGCTGACATCTTCGCTTGGTCTGCATCGGATATGCCTGGAATCAGCCCAGACATCCTAGTCCACCACCTCAGCGTGGACGAAACATTCAGGCTCATTAAGCAGAAGAAAAGGAGCTTCGCCCCCGAGCGTCAAAAAGCCATCGAAGAAGAGGTGGATAAGCTCATCAAAGCCAAGTTTATCTGGGAGGTTAGTTACCCCGATTGGCTGGCGAACGTGATCATGGTGAAAAAGTCAAATGGCAAATGGAGGATCTGCATCGACTTCACTGACCTCAATAAGGCCTGCCCAAAAGATAGTTTCCCTCTTCCACGGATTGACTAGCTCGTGGATTCAACTTTAGGCCATCAAATGCTGACTTTTATGGATGCCTATTCGGGCTAAACCAGATCCAAATGGCACCCGAGGATGAGGAGAAAATCGCCTTCATCACCAACCGAGGTATCTATTACTAACGAGTTATGCCCTTTAGTTTGAAAAATGCAGGTGCCACCTACCAAAGGCTGGTCAACAAAGTCTTCAAGAAGCAAATTGGTCGGAACATGGAGGTGTATATTGATGATATGCTGATGAAAAGTAAAGAGGCATCCCAGCACATCAAGGATCTCGCAGAAAGCTTCGCCACACTTCGAAAATATCAGATGAAGCTCAATCCCACCAAATGCGCCTTCGGGGTCAACTTTGGGAAATTCCTCGGCTTCATGGTTTTCCAGCGGGGCATTGAGGCAAACCCATAAAAGATCCAAGCCCTGCAACAAATGGCCCCGCCTGGGTCAGTCAAGGACGTGCAGCGCCTCACTGGGAGAGTAGCAGCCCTTAACCGCTTCATTACTCGGTCGACTAAGAAATGCCTTCCCTTCTTCAAAGTGCTTTGGTCGGCCAAAAACTTTCAGTGGACCCCAGATTGCCAGAAGTCCTTCGAAGACCTCAAGAAATACCTCGGCTCACCACCTCTCCTCAGCAGCCCAAAGCTAGGGGAAGTGTTGAATCTATACCTAGCAATCTCTGAAGACGTTGTTGGCTCAATGCTAATCAGAGAGGAGAACAGAGTCCAAAGACCTATCTATTATGTCAGCAAACTACTCAAAGATGTTGAAATGAGGTACATTCGAGTCGAGAAGATGGTCCTAGCTCTGGTAACATTGGTCCAAAAGTTGCGGCCATACTTCCAAGCGCACACTGTCATCGTCCTGTCTGACCAACCCCTCAAGGCAATTATCCATCCTCCAGAAGCATCGGAGAGAATGACCAAATGGGTTGTCGAGTTGAGCGAGCACGACATTCAGTATCAGCCTCATCCAGCCATTAAAGCCCAAGTTATGGCAGATTTCCTCCTCGAATGCACCATACCCAAATATGGCTCTATTTCGGATACCCCCGGACAACCAAAACCCAGCGCCCCATGGTTGCTTCACGCCGATGGATCCTCCAGTGCGGGCAGTTCTGGCGCCGGCCTGGTCCTCACCAGTTTGGAAGGTGCAACCTTCAAATATGGCATCCGCTTCTCTTCCCGACTTCAAATAATGAAGCAGAATATGAAGCCTTGCTCTTCGGACTCCGAATCACCCGTGAGCTTAAAGTCAAGAAACTGATTGCCTACACCGACTCCCAATTGGTGGCTGGCCAAATGCAGGAAGAATTCAAGGCTCGAGAGCCGAGTATGATTCGGTATCTCCAAAAGGTGCACGATCTATCCTCCTATTTCGATGAATTTAAAATTGTTCAGATCCCAAGGACTGAAAACATGTGTGCCGACCTTCTGTCCCATCCGGCAACTACGGAGTCAATGGATCTCGAGCGAAAATTCCACCTGGAGGTCCTGGAGAAGCCCAGCATTGCCGATGTTGATCAGATGATGCAGGTTGACACCGAACCATCCTGGATGGACCCCCTGCACCAATACCTCAAAGAAGGGTTGCTGCCCATTGATAGAAAGGAAGCAAGGAAGTTGAAATTGCAATCATCTCATTATGTTCTGTTGATGATCGGCTATACAAGCGGTCCTTCTCAATGCCGCTGCTTAAATGCCTCCGACCTACGGAGGCCGAATATACCCTCCAGGAGGTCCATGAAGGCATCTGCGGCAATCACCTCGGTGGTCGGGCCCTATGCCACAAAGTGCTGCATCAAGGGTATTATTGGTCAACGATGCAAAAAGACGCCGATGACATCGTTCGAACTTGTGATTCATGCCAGAGACATTCGAATGTTCAAAGGCTCCCTTCAGCACACCTGACCTCCATATCACCCCCCTAGCCCTTCGCCAAGTGGGGGATGGATATTCTTGGCCCTTTCTCCCTTGCAACGGGGCAAAGGAAGTTCTTATTTGTTGCAATTGATTATTTTACTAAATGGGTTGAAGCCCAAGCAGTCGCCCAGATAACCGAAGCCCGTGCTAAAGAATTCGTGTGGAGATCCATCATCTGCTGCTTCGGTCTTCCCCACACTACCATCACTGACAATGGAAGCAGTTCGATAACCCTAAGTTCCGAGAGTTCTGCGAGGACCATGGCATTCTCCATCGCCTGACATCGGTCGGACATCCTCAAGCTAATGGAGAAGCCGAAGTAACCAACCGAACTCCCCTGCAGGGAATTAAAGCTCGGCTCAACCGAGCGCGAGGCTGATGGGCCGAGGAGCTCCACCATGTATTATGGGCATATCGGACTACCGAGAGAGTACCCACAGGGCAGACCCCATTCAAGATGGCTTTTGGCACAGAAGACGTAATCCCTGTGGAAGTCGGACTCCCTTCCCCTTGTGTGGAATGCTATTCAGAAGAATCCAATGACGAGCAGCTCCGAACTAATCTTGACCTGATAGAAGAAGTCAGGGAGAAGGCCCGAATCCAGATGGCCACCTACCAACAAAGAGTAGCTCGTTATCACTCCACCAGAGTCCGAGGGAAGTTTTTCCTCCCCGGTGATCTGGTGCTTCGAAGGCATCTGTCTCGAAGCCACTGAAGCAAGGAAAATTATCCCCAAATTGGGAAGGTCCCTACCAAGTGACCGAAGTAATCAGACTTGGCACCTACAAACTCCAAGATTTGGATGAGAAATCTATTCCTCGGACATGGAACTCGGATAATCTCCGCACATACCATCAGTGAAAGTACTCTTACTAAACTAATTTTTGTTCATTGAATTAAATTTAATTTTCAAAGGCTTGCAAAATTCTTATAACTCTCCTTGAAAGCTGCAATGAGAAGTAGGTCATAAAATCCTCGGCCGGGCCAAGCGATCTCCGTACCTTGGCCGCGCCAAGTAAAATATATCGGCCTAGCCGAGCGATCTTCGTACCTTGGCTGCGCCAAGTAAAATATATCGGCCTAGTCGAGCGATCTTCGTACCTTGGCAGCGCCAAGTAAAATATAATCTTGAAGCCTCGGCCAAGCCGAATGATGGTCTCCATACCTTGGTAATGCCAAGTAAAATATAATCTTGAAGCCTCGGCCAAGCCGAATGATGGTTTCCGTACCTTGGCAGCGCCAAGTAAAATATAATCTTAAAGCATCAGCCAAACCGAGTGATATATTCCTGTAGCCTCGGCCAAGCCGAGTAACGGTCTCCGTATCTAGGCAGCGCCAAGTAAAATATATTCTTGAAGCCTCGGTCAAACCGAGTGATATATTTCTAAAGCCTCGGTCAAACCGAGTAACATACCTCTGGAAGCCTCAGTCAAGCCGAGTGATATATTTCTGAAGCCTCGACCAAACCGAGTAATATATTTTTGGAAGCCTCGGCCTGGTCGAGTAATTTCTCAAACACTCCGACGTGACTAAGACGTCCTATTATGCTTCGGCAGAGGTAAGTAACCTTTCTCCGCTTACCAGCAAGATTATGCAAGTTATTTCTTTTCAAAGAAATACGTACTTCATCCCTTAAATAGAATCATGTTTACTGCATGAGCTCACAGGTCTGCCCAGGCCTTTCGCTGACCTAAACAGAGATAAACACTTCCTCCACAGAGGATGGAATGACATGTTAACAAAAATAAAGTACCAAAAGCGATGCTGGACTTATGGATTATGCTACGGACCGAAAATCATAAAATGAGAGTAGCAACTCTTAACACCATCACATCGAAAAAAGAAACAGATATCAAAAGATGAAAGAGTAGAAACTTTCTTTATTAATGAAAAAATTACAACCTCTTGAAAGGCATTACAAGTGCATCATAGCACAGAAAATATAAATAAGATAAAAGCTCGGCTGAGCAGCTTCGGTCGATAACGATGTCTTTACATCCGACCCCAAAAATTAGAGAAACCAGACAGCTCTGTTGAGCCACTAGTTAATGCGAAAGAACAAAGTAGGCCATCCACGGATCCCTCGGATGAATACGTTGAGGGATCATAACTAGGTCAAGGACCCGTGGATGCTTATGCCAATGAAGCATCCCCCGAAGTGGGATGCTGGTCTGCTAGCTACTGCCCAACAATAAAAGGCAGAGAACCAGCAGACCCACACATCCCTCCTTCCACTTCACACGAAAAAGATTCCTCAGCGGATGAACTGAGGAATTCAAACTGAGGGAGGAGGCAAAATTCATGTCAGCCACGGGAGATACGTATGCTTTGCATTTCCTGTGATCCCCATGGCAAGTGGCAAAGGACACATAGGAAGTGCATACGTGCACTCCCCATATGACCTCTGCAGGCCTTCCGTGCGCTCTCCATATGATCTCCGAGAATTCCTCCCTTGAGGACTGCCTGCTCTTCAGCAGCTTCTCCATCGCCCCAGTTATCCGGGGTGAACCAGCTTTCAAAAGGGTAGCTCGATCTCCCCATCCTCGATGAAACAAATGCCATGAAAGCCCTTCGACTCATAGAAAGAGAAGGTCTTGAGAGATAGCCTAACACGGCCGCTCTCCCCTTTTTATAGCAAACAAGCTGGGGGAAATCATTAAAGAAGGGAGCCCTGGAATTTGAAACGCCCTGGCCATGCTGCCACATGGTAGATCAAAAGAAAAGGGCACTTTCCAAAGCACGCCGGATGCGCCTCTAGGCCATGATAAAAGGCAGAAGATTTCCTTCTGATTTCGATTCAAGAGCCTTAAATGCAGGAAATTGGTCGCAGGTCCTTGAGATATGGGTAGACCTGGGAAATCCCCTTTCGAAAACGATGTCGTCCAATGGCAATCGAATGCTTATCGCGTACATTAAAAAGTTCCGCATCGGAAAAGGCCAACGGGATAAATGCCTCGAGCAGAAACAGTGCACCCTTTAGAGAAGCCATTTCGTATGCCTCGGCAGAAAACGTACCAACTTTTTACTTCGGACAAACCGAACTATCTAACCTCGGCCCCAGCCGAGGTATTTGAGCCGTTCTCGGCCCTTTCACACCAAACCATTTCGTGCCTTAGCAAAACGAGTAAGTGTGCGCACACCTAACCTCGGCCCCAACTGAGGCAAACTCGGAATTGTGTTCCGCGAAAAAACCGAACAATCCCATGCATCAGCAAAACCAGCTAATCTTGCTTCAATTAAGCTTAATATTTTACTCGGAACCCCCAAGGGAACTCCCAACAAAAAGGTCATTCAGAAAAGTAATGACCAAAGCGATAAGGCAAAGAGAAATCAGAAGGCTCATTCATTAAGTTTCGATCAAATTATAGGTTGAAAAAGCGAAAATACATAAGCAACCCTTAAGAATCAGGGTCCGGGTCCATCCCAAGAACCTCTTTGATAACGTCTGGAAGGGTTTGACTCGCTTCACCCACTTCAAATGTTGAAGGAAGAGTCTCGGGTTCCTCGGTAGTAGACTGAGGGCATTCTTCGAAGCCACGGCCTCATTAAGGCCCAGGATAGCGTCAAGATCGACGTCCGAAATATCCTCATACTCGCTTCTTCGGCCCCCGGGGTACAAGCATCAAAACGTTCGGCATCCAAAAAGGATAAATCCCACTCGGGATGCGATCGAGAGATCTTCGCTCGAGTTTCCTCCTCGCCGAACCGAAATGCATTGGCACAAGCCTCTCTACGCTCCTCAAAAAATTGGGCAGAACTCTTGTATTCCTATACAGCCGAAGCGATTCGGTTGCTGGCTTCAGTTAACTAGCCCCCAAGATCAAAATTCATCTGGCGACTCATGACAACTCCGCCCTTAGAGCCTTAAATTGCTCCTGTGCCTCGAGTCCAATTCTGGCCATCTGCAAAACATCAGGGCGTTTGAGCCCACGAGCAAAAGAAAAGCACCGAAAGCAAATAAATAGGAAGACACTATAACTCTTCCTCCCATCGAGCCATTTTATTGCTCAGCTCCTGAACCTTTTCCAAGGCCTTCAGCTTGGCCGATTTATTTTGTTGAAGACCCTACTTGTGGTCATTAATTCGAGACTACTTGTCCCCGACTTCCCACCGAGATTGATCGAGATCATTGGTAAGCCTAGCAATTTGCTCATGTTGCCATTTCAGCCGATTCTCCATATCGGCAAATTCCTTATTCAGAGCGGCAAGCTGATCCCGCTGCCGCCGGCACTTGCGCTCCTCCTCCTCGAGCCTCCTACCCCAATTGTTTTCCTCCTCAGCATGACTAGCATTCCGCTGGTCCCATCTTTTTTCAAAATACTGCTGCATGGCCTTAACTTCATCGGCATGCTTAGCCTTAATCTGGATAACTCCAGGCAAGCCTTGTCCGATTGTTCGCGGAACCCTGGAGCTCCCTGACTTGAGCCTTAAGCCAGGAGGCCCTCTCGGCTGCAAGTCGGTAAGACTCACTCACCCTCTCAAAGTCTGCCTTAGCGGACGCCAAGGCCCTGGAAAGCCTGCTGGTTGAATCCACCCTCGCCCGAAGGTTGGCCGTCTCCTTCCTGGCCTGAGCGCAAGCCCCAGCGGCCAAGTTTAAGCGCTAATTTATCACTCTTGTAATCAAGGCATTCTGAAAGAAAAATACGAGTAAGAAACCATGGTCAAACCAATCCATCGAGAGTTACAACTTCGGCACAATAACTTACCCAGGAGGCATAATTCGAAGCAATCTTCATGAGAGTAACATTACTAATTTCGGGGAGAAGGAAAATATCCTTCGGCACCCCAAGCCGACCAAAAGCCGCATCGATGATACCCTCGGCCGCAGGCTCGTTCGTCGAGGAACTTTCCCCGAGCGCAAAACAGACCTCATCAAGGCAGCAAGCATGTCATCCACCTCCGAGTTGTGGATGAGAGAACTCATGGCCGAAGAGCCGGCCTGAGGGGCTTCGGCCCGAGGAACCGCCATTCACTCGGCTTCCTCTATCAAGACTCTGGCCTGCAAGGCCTCGGATACTTTGGCCCCAGCTAAGGGAGCCTCGGCCCGAGCACCCCCTTCATCCAGTGATTCTTCCTCTTCTTCCTCTTCCTCTTTGACTATCGCTCTATTTCTTTCAGACTCCATTTGAACTTCAATTTCTTTCACGGCATCCCCTGATGCCGTAACCAAAAGACCCTCAACAAAAGGCATCTCGACCTCCACCAACCTGTCAACAGGGGCTCCACTTGAGCTTCGGCAACCGCCGCTACCTCTTCTGACCCCTCCGCCTGAGCAGGGGCCTCCTCCATACGCAGTGGACTCTCCACGCTAGTAACTGAAGAACATCTGGTGGGAGGATCGCCGGACGGACTGGCGACATCTCCTCGGTGTCGTCTGATACGACCACTATTTGGAGGGGGGAAACCTCGGCTGCTCTTTCCGAGCTCCCCCAATGGCTTCCTCTGCTATCTCACGCCCCTTCGGCAGGGAGGGCTTATTGGTTACGGCCGGCGTTTCCGCTTCCTCCCTCTTTGAAGCTGAGGAGTGGCGGCCGACATCATCTTTCCTAAGCTCCCTTGAGCGAGACCCGGAAGGACGAGCCCTCTTCTCGGACCTATGCTTGTCCCCAGAGCTGGAGCCCCTGTGGCGCTTGCTGGCTCCCTCCTTATTTGGCCCACAAATACGGACTTCTCGGCTGAAAACACAACAAATGTTCAGTTAAAGAGTAGCAAATTACATAAACACGCTGACCATTAGAGAAAAACTCACCTTGAGGGTCGATAGAGCTAAGCTCGGCAGCGAAAAGAGCATCCTTTGCTAACAGAGTACTAGCTGAAACCTCCTAACCACTGCGAAGAGTCACTAGATCTCTCTTCTCCTGCTCGCTCAACTCCGGGCGCACCTCCGGATCCTTCACATAGCTCGCCCATCCCCTTGGAAAATCCGACCCAATATTTCCCTCAGCAATAAAAAATCGAGACTTCCATTCCATTATCGAAGACGGGTTATTAGAAATCATTTTGAACGACTTCGGGGACCAATGTAGGGCCACTCTGAGATCCTCCTGGAAACCAGGTTGTAGCAGACTCGGAATATGGGAAGGGTCGCAGTCACCCCAACACGACTGCACATCAAGATAAACCCAACAAGATTGCGCTAGCTATTTGGGGCCACCATCGTTGGACATATTGTAAAACCTCATCACCTCCTGTATCAGCGGGTGAAGAGGGAATCGGAGACCTGCCCTCAAGCTCTCCTCGTAGAAGAAGACTCCCTGGCTTAACTCGGTTGAAACCCAATGCTCGGACCTCGACACCCATAAGGCTACATCCAGAGGAACTCTATAATAGTGACAGATCCTATCCAGATCCTCAAAGGTTACCTCAGAAGCAACATCGCCTGGACCCTTCATATTGGCTGAATGGGGGGTAGGATACGAACAGGCAAGCAAGGGCTTAGAGAAAGAGTGAAAAATCTCTATGAGGGACAAAGGAGCGTTGCAGAAGGAGCGCCGCCCAGCCCTCCTTAAATAAACGCTTCAGAGAGAAAGCCCTAAACGCCAAAACCCTCGATACGGGCGCCAGAAATAAAGGAGTCCCGCCACGTGGGGCTTTCGCTATCGCGACTTGCTAGAAACGAGGCGTTTCCTCCTTGAGCTGTAGCGAAAAAATGATGATGGAACCGCAGCCCATCATTTACGAGATTATCATTACCTGCCTTTTTGAATCCCCCAAATAAGATTGCTCCGGAATTCTACTCCCTATATCCGAACTTACACTTCGGACTAGGGAGTGGGGGGCATGTGATGAGGGGTAAAATCATCATTGCATTATTGACCCCCACATCGACAATTGGGTCATACCCAATCCAAACACCCTACCAGCCAGCTGGCATAACATCCAAGCAATGAAGCCGAATCACCATTGACAAAGTCGGGTCATCCCGACAACCCGAGCCATCCTCGTACTTCGGCCATCAGAGCCGAGCCATTCCTCGGTAACCCAAGCTATCCTCATACCTCGGTCATCCGAGTTGACCATGCTTCGGCCATCAGAGCCGAGCCATTCCTCGGTAACCCGAGCTATCCTCATACCTCAGCCATCCGAGCTGACCATGCCTCGGCCATCCGAGCCGGCCATACCTCGGCCACCCGAGCCGACCGTACCTCGGCCATTCGAGCCGATCCATTCTATACCTCGAAAAACCAGGTTATTCCTCATTCTGGCCGAACCAAGGCATTCAAAATACCTCTACGAATCCGACGTAGGAGAGTTCGAATTCACTATAACTGAATAAGATTCCAAGCGAGAAATCATGCCCAGAAGTGGCCTAGGACCCGCAAGACTGGCCTAGGTCTATGTGATCATTGAATCTCAAGACATCAACCAGCTCTCCTAGCCATCGATCCTCTAACTGCCAAGATGCGGACCCTACTGGCCTCGTAATAAATTTGATTCGAATCCATCTCGAATCCTAACAGTTTTCAGACCCCCTCCAGGGCACGTCCAAGGAATCAGGTGATCGCCTATAAATACCACCTCCCTCCAATCTCTCAAGTACACCAATTTTGTGCGTAATTCTTATGCATACTTTTATGCAATTACTCACACTCATTCATTAGCTCTGATACCCCCATTGAAGCTTCCTCTGAGCTCAGAGCTCTTGAGAGAGAACACCCGCCAAAAGGGGAAACTCCTCTGTGAGAGTCTTCTCCTCATATCTGCTTGCTGTGAATCTCCACTGACTTGGGCGTTGGAGGGTCCTCCGCAGAGGGCAACCCCCACAGCACCCTCTGTGTATGGACTATCTTGCAGGTTCCGTCCTGAGGCGACGAGATCGGTTCGGATCAGAAGCCGGAAAGGCACCCGAGTTAGAGAATGAATTTCTGCGGCAACAATATCCATTTATTCTTCTTCTTTCTTCTTTCTCCGTCTTCATCTCAGCGGAAGCTGTCAGCTCCCCCTCCTCTCTAGGGCCACCGACAGCACACCTGCACACTTGTGGTAATCGGATAGAGTTTTACTAGTCTTTATGTAGCGCTCCATAAAGAGCTAGAGAACCCCAACTAATTATCATAAGTGGCAGACACACGAAAACACATCCTGTTAAAAACTTTTCATTTCATCAATTATATACACAAATCACCCAATCAACATTAAGCATCAACCTGCTCAGATAATATTTTTCATGACATTCCTCAGGCAGTTTACAAGATCACATTCACATTCGACATTAAAATCCTAAGTGCACACATCATGCTCATAATTTCTCCAAAACATAAGTCTCGTATTCATATCCAAAAAGGTCTAAAACATCATTACATCCCACTGTACACATACACATATACAAAATACAATTATCAAACCACACTCTCTCAATATACAAGGCTAGCATTTAAACACTCTTGCATCCAAGCAAGCTTCACCAGCTAAGGGTCCTGTCCTGCTTATCTTGTGATCCTGGCAGAAATACTCACTGATCTGAAAGAACATTTAAATCATAGAGGGATGAGACCTAAGTCCCAGTGACTGGATAACCATCTAACTATGGAGAAATAGAGAACCATAACCTCTTAATTTCAATCGTATGCTGAAACTATTTAACTTGTACAACTCAAAGTACATTTTTAACATGATATCAGATAAAATAAAATGTAGCTTATTCTTCAAATAACATATCAGTACTGAATACTCTATAATAACTCTTCACTGAAAGATAACTCATTAAAATAAAACTTCATGCATTACAATATGAAGATATGCATTCTTTATCTACAACCCAGACTCCCATCAGGATCTGCTTGCCCACTGGCATCTCAAGTAAGCTCTCCCTCTCGGGATAACTATTTGGCCCATTGGCCCTTTTTATATCACAACATATGCTTTTAGATCTCATGATGCTGGGCTGTGTGTGTAATGCCTCTGAGGTACCACCCTACAGTCGCCCTTCTGTAGGTGTACTCTCATCGGGTGCGTGACTAGCAACAGGATCCCCGCACAAATAGCACCCCTTACCCGTGCGGTTCACCTGGCAAAGTGCTTTGTTCCTTAACCCTGGAACCTCGGGTTTTCTCTCTGCCCCCACGGGCTATATATAGTAATCAGCTCCACTGAGCTATGATCATGCCCCCACGGGCTGCTCACAACCAGCCCCACTGGCCTGGTTAGGCATGCACTCACCCCTGATTCTGGGGTTCATCGTACGATCTGTTCGCAAGGAGGTGCCGGCTCGATAGTAGTGTGCAATGCTCATGCTACAGTACAGTCTAAAGGGTGATCAGCCCCCTAGCTGCCTGATGCTCAGTATGACTCATACATCATTTGTAAAGCTTTATCATGCAAATATGCCATGTATACATTAAAAATCCCTCATCGAAACTCATGCTTATGTGTTTATGCTCAAAACTCATTTATCAGATTATCATATACTAGGTTCTCATTTCTCATATTTAAAACATACATAATACTCTGCTAAACATAACATACCATAACTAGGTATAATCTCATTATACTAGCTCAAATTAACTCTCATTGCTAGATGAGAAACCACTCACCTTAGTAGGTTACTCCTCGACTGGTACAACTGGTACTCAACTCTGGTATTTCGGCTCCCTGGAATAACCCTCTTGACCTACGTCAACATACAGATACAATAGCTATTAGGATTACCTCCACACGAGGTTTTCCCACGAACCATGCATGCATACATGATCTATCCTCTAATATCTCATTATTTTCTTCCACCCTTCTCTACTCAAGATTACTTCTACTATTACCTCAAAATACACTAATCTAAGAAAATCTAAAGTCATACAAGATCTAGGGAAGCTATAGCTTACCTGGAGTCGAGCACAAACCCCAAGCTTCCCTTTCCCTTTCTCTTTCTTCCTCCTTTTTCTTCTTCTTCTTCCTTTTCCTCTCTTTTCTCCTCTTCTTTCTTTCTTTCTTTCTTTCTTTCTTTTCTCTGGCTGAACCCACGTTTCCCTTTTTCTCTAATGACTTGGGGACCAAGTCATTGGAAACTTAAGGGTTAAGGCATGCCAAATCTCCCTTTTGCCCTCAAACACTCTTAACGCACGCTTTTTGGAAAACACGTGGCTCACTTATAACCATGATATTTTGCCCTTATATTTTCTTTCCTAAGTTGCCCTTAACACAATTAGCAATTGACATCGGAGCCTTTTCCCATTTTGCCCCTGATATAGCATTTTTTTAATCGATTTATAGCCCAGATCATCCTTTTTCGCTTAAATCTATACTTTTATGTAACATTTCTAAGAAAAGACTTTACCATCTTGAAGAACTCGATTTTAGAAATCCAACGGTTCAAACGGCATCCAAATCGGACTTGAAACGGATTAAATATGAATTCTCAAGATTTAACTCAGAAAAACCTGCCGTCTTGGAGTCGGCTCGAACAGATTGGAGTCGGCTCGAGCAGAAGTAGGGGTCGACTCCAGAAAAGTAGGGTCGACTCCTGCTCCAGCACTGGGGGTCGACTCCTAAGCGTGCCGAAAGTTTAAAACGTGCCGGAGTCGACTCCACTCTGAAGTCGACTCCAACCACTAAAAACATCATTTTAGGATAAAACTCAAACTAAACTTGATTTTTCTTGTGATTTAAACCCATTAAAACTTAAGTCTCTCAATTTCTTAAATCAACTCATTAACATTTAGAAATATACTTATTTACTCCAAAATTTCTTCTCTTTACATTTATCAAAAGGCCAACACACCCATATTTCAAGAAACTTTCTGACTTTCATTTTAACTGAAAATGCCATAGATTACAAGGTTTTCAGGATGTTACAATTCTCCCCCTCTTAAGAAATTTCGTCCTCGAAATTTAGCTAGATATATTTTCAAATAGATGGGGGTACTTAATCTCATCTCATCCTCTCGCTCCCATGTAGCCTCCTCTTTTTGATGATTTAACCATTGCACCTTAACTAATGGAATTCTTTTACTGCGGAGCTGCTTAATCTCCCTACTCAAGATCTTCACTGGTTCTGTTGCAAATGATAAATCCCCCTGTAACTCTATAGTCTCAGACTGAATCACATGAGAGGAATCTGGCACATACCTCCTAAGCATTGATACATGAAATACATTATGAATCTGAGATAACTCTGGAGGTAAAGCCAATCTATAAGCTAGTGTCCCAACTCTTTCCAGAATTTCATAGGGTCCAATATACCTGGGACTCAACTTGCCTTTCTTTCCAAATCTCATAATACCTCGCCAAGGAGATACCTTCAGAAAGACTCTATCTCCAACCTCAAACTTTACCTCTCTATGCTTTTTATCTGCATAGCTCTTCTGTCTATCCTGGGCTGCCTTTAATTTAGCTCTTATAATTTTAACTTGATCTGCTGTAAGCTGCACTAACTCAGGGCCTAACAGCCTTCTCTCTCCCTCCTCATCCCAACACACTGGAGTTCTACATTTTCTCCCATACAAGGCCTCATATGGTGCCATATCAATGCTAGAATGGTAGCTGTTATTGTAAGCAAACTCTATAAAGGTAGATGATCATCCCAGCTACCAGAAAATTCCATGACACAAGCTCTCAGCATATCCTCCAGTGTCTGGATGGTTCTTTCTGACTGACCATCGGTTTGGGGATGAAATGCTGTACTGAACCTCAATTTAGTCCCCAAAGCTTTCTGTAATTCTGCCCAAAATTGAGATGTGAACCTTGGATCTCTATCTGATACTATCGATACTGGCACACCATGCCTACTCACAATTTCATGCACATATAATTCTGCTAATCTATCCAAGGTAAAGACAATCTTAATAGGCAGAAAATGAGCAGACTTAGTCAAT
>UESW01003936.1:1692340-1733907 GCA_900491605.1 Calamus simplicifolius | reverse complement strand
AGCACCCCCTTCATCCAGTGATTCTTCCTCTTCTTCCTCTTCCTCTTTGACTATCACTCTATTTCTTGCAGACTCCATTTGAACTTCAATTTCTTTCACGGCATCCCCTGATGCCGTAACCGAAAGACCCTCAACAAAAGGCATCTCGACCTCCAACAACCTATCAACAGGTGGCTCCACTTGAGCTTCGGTAGCCGCCGCTGCCTCTTCTGACCCCTCCGCCTGAGCAGAGGCCTCCTCCATACGCAGTGGACTCTCCACCGCTAGTAACTGAAGAACATCTGGTGGGGGATCGCCAGATGGACTGGCGACATCTCCTTGGCATCGTCTGATACGACCACTATTTGGAGGGGGGAAACCTTGGCTGCTCTTTCCGAGCTCCCCCAATGGCTTCCTCTGCTATCTCACGCCCCTCCGGTAGGGAGGGCTTATTGGTTACGGCGGCGTTTCCGCTTCCCCCCTCTTTGAAGCAAAGAGTGGCGGCCGACATCATCTTTTCTAAACTCCCTTGAGCGAGACCCGGAAGGATGGGCCCTCTTCTCGGACCTATGCTTGTCCCCAGAGCTGGAGCCCTTGTGGCGCTTGCTTGGCTCCCTCCTTATTTGGCCCATAAATACGGACCTCTCGGCTGAAAACACAACAAATGTTCAGTTAAAGAGTAGCGAAATTACATAAACACGCTGACCATTAGAGCAAAGACACACCTTGAGGGTCGATAGAGCTAAGCCCGCAGCGAAAAGAGCATCCTTTGCTAATAGAGTGCTAGCTGAAACCTCCTAACCACTGCAAAGAGTCACTAGATCTCTCTTCTCCTGCTCGCTCAACTCCGGGCGCACCTCGGATCCTTCACATAGCTCGCCCATCCCCTTGGAAAATCCAACCCAATATTTCCCTCAGCAATAAAAAATCGAGACTTCCATTCCTTTATCGAAGACGGGTTATCAGAAATCATTTTGAACGATTTTCGAAGACCAATGTAGGGCCACTCTGAGATCCTCCGGAAACCAGGTTGTAGCAGACTCGAATATGGGAAGGGTCGCAGTCACCCCAACACGACTGCACATCGAGATAAACCCAACAATATTATGCCAGCTATTTGGGGCCACCATCGTTGGACATATGTTGTAAAACCTCATCACCTCCTGTATCAGCGGGTGAAGAGGGAATCAGAGACCTGCCCTCAAGCTCTCCTCGTAGAAGAAGACTCCCTGGCTTAACTCGGTTGAAACCCGATGCTCGGTCCTCGACACCCATAAGGCTACATCCAGAGGAACTCTATAATAGCGACAGATCCTATCCAGATCGTCAAAGGTTACCTCAGAAGCAACATCGCCTGGACCCTTCATATTGGCTGAATGGGGGGTAGGATACGAACAGGCAAGCAAGGGCTTAGAGAAAGAGTGAAAAATCTCTATGAGGGACAAAGGAGCGTTGCAGAAGGAGTGCCGCCCCAGCCCTCCTTAAATAAACGCTTTAGAGAGAAAGCCCTAGATGCCAAAACCCCCGATACGGGTGCCAGAAATAAAGGAGTCCCGCCACGTGGGGCTTTCGCTATCGCGACTTGCTAGAAACGAGGCGTTTCCTCCTTGAGCTGTGGCAAAAAATGATGATGGAAGCCCGTCATTTATGAGATTATCATTACCTGCCTTTTTGAATCCCCCAAATAAGATTGCTCAGAATTCTACTCCCTATATCCGAACTTACACTTCGGACTAGGGAGTGGGGGGCATATGATGAGGGGTAAAATCATCATTGCATTATTGACCGCCCACATGAACAATTGGGTCATACCCAATCCAAACACCCTACCAGCCAGCTGGCATAACATCCAAGCAATGAAGCCGAATCGCCATTGACAAAGTCGGGTCACCCCGACAACCCGAGCCATCCTTGTACTTCGGCCATCAGAGCCGAGCCATTCCTCGGTAACCCGAGCTATCCTCATACCTCGGTCATCCAAGTTGACCATGCTTCGGCTCTCCCTTCTCTCTCTCTCTCTCTCTCTCTCTATGTTTGCTCGTCCGATCTCTGGTTTGGTCAGTGGCAATGGTGTGTCTCTCTCCCATCCTTCCTTCCCCTAGCGTCCGGCGAAATGCCGGGAGAAGGGGCGGCACGAAGCCCCTGTTCCAACCCGGCGCTCACACCGTGCAGCCCCCTCCCTCTTGATCTCTCGCCCATCCCTCTCTCTTTCTTCCGCTCTCGCTCTCTCTCTCTCTCTAACTAATCTCTCTCATCTCTGTGTAAACTCTCTCTAGCCTTCCTCTCTCTACCCCTCTTTCTCTCTACCATATTCCCTCTCTAACATTTCCTCTCTCTCTCTCTCTCTCAATTTCTCTTTCCACCTCGAACCTTTTCGTTTAAGTCAGGTCATACCTTTGCGCTCTTACGCCCGTGCATGTCCCAACCAAGGGTCGCTCCCCGGACCCTATCTTAATCCTTACCTGGCCTGTGCTTTAGGACAATGAGGATTGTAAACCCAGGTAATTAATTATGGGGACACCTAAATTTTTTTTTCTGCTGTTTAAATTCTCACCGCGATGATTGGATTTTCGATCTCAGCATGAGATTGGGTTACTGATTCTTTTGATCAAGGATGTCGCGAATCTTCTTCGTTGGCTTTTAAGGAGGATGCTGGCAGACCTTGCCCTTCATTCTCGCCCGCATCCTCTACTGGTAAGTCCCTGCCCATGCCAAGGAGAGAGATAGAGAAAGAGAATTGAGAGAGAGAGAGAGAGGGGAGCCACGATCGAAGCAGGGGCCATGACGGTCCTGTGTCGATCTTGGTTCAGGCACGATGGCATATCGTCGCCTCGCTAGGACTGAGCTATGGCCGGCGGCCCCACTGGCACCGAAAGCGACGTTCGATGGGGGACCGAACATGGGAGAGAGGGTGGAGAGGGCCACGATGGCCCTTCCCTGGGCGGGAGCCAGTTTGGCTCCCGCATTGGTTCAGTCCCGACGGCGTGCTTGTTGTCTCGCCGGACTTAGGCGGCGGTCGGTAACCCCCACCGGTGCCAGGCGAATGTTCGGTAAGGGTCCGACTGGCCGGTGGTGGCCGGCCGTGCCACTAGCACAATAAGAGCCATGGAAGAAAGAAAGAAAGAGGGAGAGAGAGAGGGGAGGAGGCACGGTCGCGGCAGAGACCGGCTCTGGACCGATCACCGACGGCCGAGCTGCCTGGTGATTGGCCGGCGGTGGCCTTGGCCGCCGGCATGGGTCTCCCCTGGTTCAGGAGAACTAGCGGAGAGGGAAATAAAAAAGGGGAATAGGGGAAGCCCCGTTTTGGGCTTTGGGCTGTGTTGGGCCAGCCCAATGAGCCCCTTTTGAGCTGATTTTTGGACTCTGTATTGGGCCGGGATTAGGAAAATGAAAATATGGTCCATATCAATTTTGATTCTAGTTTCTGAAGGAATTTTTATTTTCCCATTTGGACTATTATTCTTAATGATATTTGAGCCCAAAGTTAGGCCCAGGATTAAATTAGGTAGAATTTAAGAGACTTTATTATTCCAATTTTAAAGATTTAATTAGGATTTAATTGTGTAAAATAATGCTGTAGGTACCCAGATGTCCAAATAACTAGTTTACAGTTTGGGATTAGCGTGCTGAGATAATAAGCTAATTATCATGATTTTATAAATTATTTAATATATAGATCTTTGGATTTATAGCTGTATTAATTTATGAAATGAGAAAAATGGAAATTTGATATTTGATTTGGTTATTTTGAAATTAGTAAATAGTACCATGAGTATGCAATTGAGTAATTGCTATGATTATATGCAATTGCTAATATTTTGCAAAGTAATGGATTTATAAATATGCAAAAGATGAATGATATGATTAGTTTGACTTTGCAAAATATATTGGTACTATTGATATTTCTATACAATTACTAATAATGTACAAACCACTGTATATGTGAGAAGCTTATGCTTGTGTTGATGCATGATATGTTACATGCAAAATATGATAATGAAAATTAGAATATGCTTATATGTATCGCCGCGGTTCTCATATGATGTGAAATGATGTGAAATGTTGTGATATACCAAGAAATACGGGATCCACCTTCACAGAAAGAATATGTGGAGGACACACATCTGTAGGGTGTGTTGTGATACATGGCATAACGCTGGTACCAGAACCCTTCCTCTTAGGGAAATTTACGAGTGATACACCAGTTGGGTGTTGTAGGGCCGTGGACACATAAGAAATAGTAATTATATAAATATAATGGATTTATTTACATTGCATATTTTGGTGTTTATTATATGACTAAACTTTCAAAATTACTTTGAGCAGATGATATGCATGTTCTGATATCATGACAAGTGTGTTTGAAATTGGAAGATTTTTATATGTATTTTACATGGAAACCTGAATTGATAAAGTCTTGAAATGCTTATATTATATTATAGTAGGCTTACTTATTGAGTGTGAGCTCATTTAAATCTTACAATGTTTTTCAGAGCCACAAGATTGAAGAAGAAAATATGGGGTAGATGGAGCTTCTCTTGAAATAAATTAGATCTAATATTTTGATGTAGCCCTAGTGGTTTATGTTTGTAGGGCATGTAGTCCAAAAACTTATATTTATGGCTTGTATTAAAGTTATTGACTTTGAATGACATATAGTTATTGCCTTTTTTTGAATTAAATGTTATGATTTTGGACGCCTTGCATGCCTGGCATGTGGCGGGTTGTCACCTTGGATCAAATTTTGGGTCTGGGGCACGCTTTAGTGGTATCAGAGCCTGGTTATGACCTTAGGAACACATACATGATGACACTCTAGGCAAAATATTAGGATGAAATTGAGATGATTATAACTTTAAAGGAATTTCAGGTATTATGCTTTGAAAGCCTGAAATTTAAAGTTTATCATGATATTAATGAAAAATTAATTTATCAGGAGATAGGAATGGCTCGTTGCACTAGAAGCTAACAAAACGATGAGGGCTCCTATGTTGGTAATGCTGGTGAGCAGCGAGGCCAAGAAGCTACCGGAGGTGCTGGCCCTATCAATCAAGTCAGGGCTGATCACCAGCGACTCCAGACCGAGATGCTTCAGGTTCTCTCAGGTATGGCAGTCGATATGGGACATGCAACAACAAATCCTGCAGGCTTTGTCCACTCAGTCTGGCCCTTCTGTTTCGCAGACTCAGTCTGCCCCTCCCGTTCCACAGACTTAGCTGCCCCTACTGTTCCGCAGACTCAGTCTGCTCCCATTGTTTCGCAGACTCAGCCTACTCCACTATTTCATAGACTCAACCTACCTACTGCTCTGCAGACTCAGCCTGCTCTTACTATTCCGCAGACCCAGCCTGCTCCTACTATTCCGCAGACCCAGCCTACCCCTTCTACTCCACAAACTCAGCCAACCTTACCTACTCAATCCACCATTGACCCAACTACTCCACCTCAACCCTGGGTAGGGGTTGACCGCAGCTTTGCTGACTTCAAAAGTTTTGCCCCTGCCCCTTTCACTGGATCCACCAACCCTATTGATGCTGAGCGGTGGATGCGAGACATGAAGAAGGCTTTCACGGCCATGATAGCCAGGAGAAGGAGCATATCAGATTTGCCACCTATCTTCTCTAGGGGGAGGATTATGATTGGTGGTTAGTTGAGGAGCAGCGACGGGGTGGTCGGGCTATTACTTGGGAAGAGTTTAGGAGGCATTTTTTGACAAATACTTTTCAGTAGTGTACAGAGACAGATGAATTAGAATTTATCAAATTAGAACAAAGAAATCTTTCTGTGGCCCAGTATGAAGCTGAGTTCACCAGGTTGGCCCGGTTTGCTCCAAATATAGTAACCAATGAGATGGCCAAGATCACCAGATTCACTGAGGGACTGCGACCTAGACTGAGGCAAGTAGTCAATGCATTTGAGCTTCCCACTTACGGTGCTGTGGTGAATAAGGCCTTGGTGATTGAGAGAGATATGAATGCAGTCCAGAGAGATTGGAGTAGCAGAGGAAGAAAAAAGGGCCTATTTCTAGCTAATCCCAGTTCAGGCCAGGAAGAAAGGTGCACATCAGGCCCCAGCAGGACAATGGAATAGGGAGACTTGTTGCCTTCACTATGGGAACTTCCACCAGGAAGGCATTGTTGCAGATTAACTGGTACCTGCTTCCTATGTGAGAAAATATATCACAAGATGGTCATCTGTCACCTTCAAAAGGATCAGCATCCCTCTTCAGATCAAGGGAAGAGCCAGAAGCATCAGCAGCAGCCACCGAGGATACAGGAAGGGTCTTCAACCTCACTCAGTAGATGCTGCCGCCTCTAATTCTATGGTGACAGGTATACCATTTAATTTTATATCTAGTATTACATTCTTATCAGTGCAATACATTGGCAATTGATTAGGAAATCAGGTTAAACTTTGATATTAAAACAAATTACACTTATGTCCAGGAATGATTAAAGTAGGCACTGCTTATGCTCAAACTTTAATTGACCCGAGTGCCATGCATTCTTTCATATCTGACACCTATCCCCATAGTAGCCAGGAGAAGGAGCGGATCAGATTTGCCACCTATCTTCTCCAGGGGGAGGCTTATGATTGGTGGCTAATTGAGGAGCAGCGACGGATGGTCGGGCTATTACTTGGGGAGAGTTTAGGGAGGCATTTTTCGACAAATACTTCCCCAGTAGTGTGCAGAGAGATGGAATCAAAATTTATTAAATTAGAGCAAAGGAACCTTTCTGTGGCCCAGTATGAAGCTGAGTTTACCAGGTTGGCCCAGTTTACTCCAAATATAGTGACCAATGAGATGGCCAAGATCACCAGATTCACTGAGGGACTGTGACCCAGACTGAGGCAAGCAGTCAATGCATTTGAGTTTCCACTTACGGTGCTATGGTGAATAAGGCCTTGGTGATTGAGAGGGATATGAATGCAGTCCAGAGAGATTGGAGCAGCAGAGGAAGAGGAAAGGGCCTATTTCTGGCCAATCCCCAGTTCAGGGCAGGAAGAAAGGTGCACATCAGGCCCCAGCAAGACAACAGAATAGGGAGACTCGTTGCCTTCACTTGGAACTTCACCAGGAAGGCCTTGCCGTAGATTGCTTGGTGCATGCTTCCTATGTGAAAAAACATATCACAAGATGGTCACCTATCCCCTTTGGAAGGATCAGCATCCCTCTTCAGTCAAGGGAAGAGCCAACAACATCAGCAGCAGCCACCGAGGACCCAGGGAAGGGTCTTCACCCTCACTCAGCAGGATGCTACTGCCTCTAATTCTGTGGTGACAGGTATACCATTTAATTTTATATAGTATTACATTCTTATCTAGTGTAATAATTGGCAATTGATTAGGAAATCAAGTTAAACTTTGATATTAAAACAAATTATACTTATGTCCAGGAATGATTAAAGTAGGCACTGCTTATGCTCAAACTTTAATTGACTCGAGTGCCACGCATTCTTTCATATCTGACACCTATTTGACAAGAATGCATCATTGACACCCGTTCCTCTAGAGCAAGAGTTGCATATTGCTTTTCCAAATGGTGATATTATGAAGGTTGACACAGTATGTAAATCCTGCTCGATTGACATGAAGGATAGGAGGTTAAAAGCAGATCTATTCATCCTTCCACTGAAGTTCTTTGATGTTATCCTTGGAATGGATTGGTTGGCCTCCTATCATACTTTAGTAGACTGCTTTAGGAAGATTGTGAACTTCAAAATTCCAAGTCAACTGAATTCATTTTACTAGTAGTCAGAAAAACCTAGCCTCGGTGTTCATATCAGTGCTGCAAGCTAAAAATTATCTGATAAATGATGGTCAAGGATTTCTTGCTGTAGTCAAGGACCTTCAGTAGGAAGAGACCAAGTTGGAGGATATTCCTGTAGCTCGAGAATTCCCTGATGTCTTCCCAAATGAATTGACTGATTTGCCCCCTGACCGGGAAGTCAATTCTCCATTGATCTAGTTTCTGGAACTGGACCTATATCCAAGGCCCTGGCTAAGCTAAAGAAACTGAAGTATCAGTTGCAGGAGGTCCTAGATCGGGATTTATCAGACCAAGTGTTTCTCCTTGGGGTGCTCCAGTCCTATTTGTTAAGAAGAAAGATGGCAGTCTTCGCTATGCATTGATTATCGAAAAATCAATAAGGTAATGGTACAGAATAAGTACCCTCTGCCGAGGATTGATGACTTGTTTGATCAACTCCAAGGAGCCCGGATATTCTCAAAGATTGATCTTAGGTCAGGATACCATCAACTCAAAGTCAAGGAGGGGGATGTGCCTAAGATAGCATTCAGAACCAGATATGGCCACTATGAGTTCTTGGTGATGCTGTTTGGGTTAACTAATCCCCCAGCAGCATTCATGGATTTAATGAATAGAATTTTTAATCCATACTTGGATCAGTTTGTGGTGGTTTTCATTAATGATATCTTGATATATTCCAAGAACCAAAAGGAGCATGAGGACCACCTAAGAATCGTGCTACATATTCTTCGGGAGAAGAAACTTTATACCAAGCTGCAGAAATGTAAGTTTTGGTTTGATTAAGTATCTTTCCTGGGTCATCTAATATCCAAAGACGACATATCTGTGGACCCAAAAAAGATTGAATCTATCATTAGCTGGAGCCGGCCTTCCAATATGGCAGAAGTCAAAAGCTTCTTGGGACTAGTTGGGTACTACCACAAATTTGTGGAGGACTTCTCTCACCTTGCCCTATCCCTAACTCGCTTAACCCAAAAGCGAGTGAAGTTTGATTGGACAGAGGAGTGTGAGAAAAGTTTTTAGGATTTAAAGCAGCGCTTGGTGTCAGCTTCCATTCTTGTCCTTCCAATAGGATCTGAGGGATTTACTCTATTTACCGATGCCTCTCGAAAAGGATTGGGATGCGTTCTGATGTAGAATGGAAGGTGATAGCCTATATCTTTAGACAACTGAAGCCTTATGAGCAGAATTACCCTACTTATGATCTTAAATTGGCTGATGTGGTTTTTGCCCTAAAGATTTGGCGACATTACCTATATGGGGTGTCGTGTGATGTATATACAGACCATAAGAGTCTAAAATACATCTTCACACAGAAGGAACTAAACTTGAGGCAGAGGAGGTGGTTGGAGCTACTGAAAGATTATGACCTGAACCTACATTATCATCCTGGGAAGGCCAATGTAGTAGCTGATGCTTTAGCAGAAAATCCTCTTCAGAGTTAGCTGCTATGATTACTTTTTAGCCTCACATTCTGAGGGACCTTGAGAGGTTGGAGGTTGGAATGAGAGTATAGCAGTCTGATGGCTTGTAGCAGCACTTGTACTCCAGCCAACCCTAGTAGACAGGATCAAGTCCTCCCAGAAAGAAGATCCGGATTTACAAAGGATTAAAGAGGCTATGCAGTCAGGAGTTCAGAATGAATTTTGTGTAATGGAGGATGGATCCCTGAAATTTGAAGGTAGACTTTGTGTGCCAAACATAGAGGAGCTAAAAGCCGAAATTTTGAAGGAGGCTCACTACTCTCCCTATATAGTGCATCCAGGTGGGACTAAGATGTACAGAGACTTAAAGAAAAATTTTTGTGGAAGGCTATGAAAAGAGAGATTGCTCAGTATGTGGAAAGTGCTTGGTGTGTCAGCGAGTGAAGGCCGAGCATCAAAGGCCTGCGGGACCTTTTCAATCTCTGATGATTCCACAGTGGAAATGGAAAAAGATTACGATGGACTTTGTGACTGGTCTACCCAAAACTCCTAGGAATAATAATGTAGTTTGGGTTATTATGGACAGACTAACAAAATCAGCTCATTTCCTACCTTTCAGAGTTGAGGTCTCTAGTGAAAGATTGGCCAGTTTGTACATTGAGCAGATCGTGAGACTCTATGTTGTTCCTGTATCTATTGTATCAGATCGGGATACCAGGTTTGTATCCTAGTTCTGGAAAAGTCTTCATAAAGCCATGGGAAATTAAACTTCAGCACAACCTATCATCCCTAGTCAGATGGACAATCAGATAGGACCATATAGATTCTAGAAGACATGTTGCGAGCTTGTGTGATGGACTTGGGTGGAGCACGGGATAACACTTACTTAGTGGAGTTTGCATATAATAATAGTTACCAGGCTAGTATCCAGATGGCTCCATTTGAAGCTCTGTATGGTAGGAGGTGTAGATCTCCTTTATGCTGGGATGATGTGAGGGAAAGAAAATTGCTAGGCCCTGAGCTGATTCAGCAGACAGTAGAGAAGGTGCAATTGATTAGGGAGTGTCTTCGTATAGCTCAGAGCATGCAAAAGAACTATGCTGATGTCAGGAGGAGGGAATTGTAATTTCGGGTTGGGAACCATGTTTTCTTAAAGGTATCATCAACCAAAGATATGATGAGATTTGGGATTAGAGGAAAGCTGAGTCCACATTATATTGGGCTATTTGAGATCTTAAGCAGAGTAGAAGAGATATCTTATAGCCTGGTACTACCTCTGATACTATTTGGGGTACACAATGTGTTTCATGTTTCTATGTTAAGGAAGTATATTCCTGATCCCAGCCATGTAATAGAGTTTGAACCTATACAGTTGAAGAAAGATTTATCATATGAGGTGCATCTTGTGCGTATTGTGGACCGCAAGGATCAAGTTCTGAGACCGCGTACCATTTCCTATATCAAGGTTCAGTGGAGTAATCATTATGAGAGGAAGGCTACTTGGGAGCTTGAGGAGGAAATGAAAAAGAAATATCCATAATTATTTGTATCCTAATATAGATAAATGATGTATTGATGACCGTTGATCTTTGAATAAATTTAGTTGATTCTGTGATAGAATATTTGAATTCCAAATTTTATAGAAATGTATCAATTTTGAGACCAAAATTTTTATAAGATGGGGAGAATGTAACCCTCGGTAATTAATTATGGGGACACCTGGATTTTCTTCTGACGTTTAAGTCCTAGGCACGATAACTGGGTTCCCGATCTCAACATGACGATTGGGTTCCTGATTCCTTTGACCAAGGACATTGCGAACCTTATTCGTTGGCTTTTGAGGAGGATGCTGGCAGACCCTGCCCTTCATCCTCGCCCGCGTCCTCAGCTGGTAAGCCCCTACCCATGCCAGAGAGAGAGAATTGAGCGAGAGAGAGAGAGAGAGAGAGAGAGAGAGGGAGCCACGATCGAAGTAGGGGCCATGGTGGCCCTGTGTCGATCTTGGTTCAAGCCTGGAGACGTACCCATTGCCTTGCCGGGCCTGAGCTGTGGCCGGTGGCCCTGCCGGCATTGGAGGTGACATCTGATGGGGGACCGGATATGGGAGAGAGGGTGGAGAGGGCCACGGTGGCCCTTCTTCGGCCTGGGCAGGAGCCGATTTGGCTCCTGTGTTGGTTCAGGCCCGGCGGCATGCTTGCCACCTCATCGGGCCTAGGTGGCGGCCGGTGACTCCCACCGGTGCTAGGCGAGCGTCCAATGAGAGTTCGGCCGACTGGTGGTGGCCAACCATGCCATCGGCACAATAAGAGCCACAGAAGAAAGAAAGAAAGAGGGAGAGAGACGGGGGAGGCACAGCTGTGGTGGTGGCCGGCTCTGGACCAGTCGCCGACGGCCAGGCTACCTGGTGATTGGCTGGCGGTGGCCCTGGCTACCAGCATGGGTCTCCCCTGGTTCCCGAACCAGGGGAGAGGGAAATAAAAAAAAGGGAAACAGGAGGAGCCCTATTTTGGGCTTTGGGCTGTGTTGGGCCAGCCCAGTGAGCCCCTTTTGAGCTAATTTTTAGACTCTGTATTGGGTCGAGATTAGAAAAATGAAAATATGGCTCGGATCAGTTTTGATTCTAGTTTCTGGAGAAATTTTTATTTTTCCATTTGGACTGTTATTCTTAATGATATTGGAGCCCAAAGTTAGGCCTAGGATTAAATTGGGTAGAATTTAAGGAACACTTTATTATTCCAATTTTAGATATTTAATTGTGTAAAATAATGCTGTAGGTATCCAGATGTCCAAATAACTGGTTTAGTTTGGGATTAGCATGCTAAGGTAAGTAAGCCAATTATCATGATTTCATAAATTATTTAATATATAGATCTTTGGATTTATAGCTGTATTAATTTATGAAATGAGAGGAATTTTGATATTTGATTTGGTTATTTCGAAATTAGTAAATACTACCATGAGTATGAAATTGAGTAATTGCTATGATTATATGCAACTGCTAATATTTTGCAAAGTAATAGATTTATAAATATGCAAAAGATGAAGGATATGATTAGTTTGATTTTACAAAATATATTGGTACTATTGATATATTTATACAATTGCTAATAATGTACAAACCACTGTATATTTGAGAAGCTTATACTTGTGTTGATGCATGATATGTTATATACAAAATATGATAATGATAATTGAGAATATGCTTATATGTGTCACCGCAGTTCTCATATGATGTGAAATAATGTGAAATGTTGTGATATGCCAAGAAATACGGGGCTCATTTCCACAGGGAGAATATGTGGAGAACACACATATGTAGGGTGTGTTGTGAATGATTACGATATATGGCATAACGCTGGTACCAGGACCCTTCCTCTTAGGAATATTTAAGAGTGATACATCAGTGGGTGTTATAGGACCGTGGGATACATAAGAAATGATAATTATATAAATACAGTAGGTTTGTTTATATTACATATTTCTGTATTTATTGTATGACTAAACTTACAAAATTACTTTGAGCAGATGATATGCATGTTCTGATAACATGGCAATTGTATTTGAAATTGAAAGCTTTTTACATGTATTTTACATGGAAACCTGATTTGATAAAGTCTTGAAATACTTATATTATATATATAATAGGCTTACTTGTTAAGTGTGAGCTCATTTAAATCTACAATGTTTTTTAGAGCCACAAGATTGAAGAAGGAAATATGGGATAGATGGAGCTTCTCTTAAAATAAATTTGATCCAATATTTTGATGTAACCCCATTGGTTTATGTTTGTAGGGCATGTAGCCCAAAAACTTATATTTATGGCTTGTATTAAAGTTATTGACTTTGAATGATATATAGTTATTGCCTTTTTTTAAATTAAGTGTTATGATTCTGGACGCCTTGCATGCTTGGCATGCGGCGGGTTATCATCTTGGATCAAATTTTGGGTTATCATCTTGGATCATCTTGGAGAAAATAAATTAATTTTTGTTAAAAATATAACTTAATCATTTAATTAATAATATGCTAATTTTTAAATATTATTATATTGAAAAAATATTAGTTTAGCGGGTGCATTGGTGTTAGGTGGATCCATAGATAAATAAATACTTTTGAATTTTTTTTTTCTCTGATACAGATAAAGATTCTTTTAAGGATGCACATGTGAACTATGTGTCACGCTCCAAACCCAAAGATGGATCTAGAAATGCTAACCCACCGTATACAAGGCATGCAAGACATCCAATAATTAAAGCCATTCATAATTAGAAGAGTATAAGATAATATATTTTATTTAAATATGACATCATTCAGACTATAATCCAATATAAACATGTGTCTGGGAATTATAAATAGAACTAAAAATTAGAATTCTATATGCCATTCTACCCTAGTTTTAAGTCACTTTTTTGACTTGAGAAAAAAAAATCATTGAGAGTTTAATGAGTTCTCACTCAATAAGTAAGTCTAAATAATTATCATTTTATTTTCAAAATAATATATCATATCATATTTCAAAAGAAAAACATGATGTTCTCATGATATTAATAATATTATTCTTTAAATTATGCTGGAAATAACATCTATTTCAAAACTTTTGAAATCATAATGGCCATATTTAAATAATTATATCATTTTATCTTTTAAAATAATATTATATCAAATTTTACAAAAGAAGACATGTGCGTTCTCTTGATATTAATAATATCATCTTTGAATTATGTTGGAAACAACTTCTATTTCAAAAATTTTAAAATCATAATGATCAAATTCAAATAATTATATCATTTTATCTTTCAAAATAACATAGCATATCATATTTTACAAAAGAAGAACATTGGTGTTCTCTTGGTATTAATAATATCATTCTTTGAATTATGCTAGAAACTTTTGCCATTTTATATTTCAACATAATGGTCAAATTCATATATCACTTAAATTTATATTGTTACTTACACACTACTGTCTCACGCTATGGCCACATTGATGCCTGTGATGGGCCTAGAATAGGACACTGTTTAAGGTGTTACCTCTATATATTCCCTATAAAGGAAGGGTTTGATACTAGTTTCATGTCATATCATGACATATCGTGTCATCATGTCATATTATCATACCATGTCATCATATCATTACATGTCATATCATGTTATGACATAGCGGACTGTATGTGGCACAATTTTATATTCAAAAACTTAATTTTTATATTATTTAAAACCATTCATAGGATATTTTAAAAATAAACATAACTTACATAATACAAATTAAGTATTTGGCTAACCATGATTTACACATTATGCATACTTAATCAGTATGAACAATATATATTTACAAAAATCATCTGTATTTAAAATAGAAATGCTAATTGTTTAATGCATATATAGGAGTGTTGAAAATTAATTTTTTAAAATATTAATTAAAATTATATATATAATTATTCAAATGTTATATAAAATAATTAAAATGGTGATAAATGGTTTACTTATCTCATTCCCCTATTTCATAAGCTTAGATGAATTATTTGGGCTCCTCACACCTATAACATAATGTCTCATATTTTAATTTTTAAAATTCATGACATTTAAATAGAATTAATTAAGCTACCAAGCCTTATCCTGGGTTCAACTTGGGTTTGAATATCTTCATATTCATTAGTTCAAATGAAAAAATAAAAATTCCTATTTAAACTTGGGGTTTGAATATATCAACGAGAATTCAAACCCCTATTTTTATACATTAGGCTAAGCCCGATTTGAGCTCTAAAAATTGGATCCAACTAGGCTCAAAAGTTAACCCAACAAATTCTCTCTCTTCCTGATTTTCTCTTGTGCTTCCTTTTCTTTTCTTCTCTATTTCCTAGGTTCACCCGAACCCATGCTCGTCGGTCACCGAGCCACCACAACCCCTCTCTAGTTGAGGGACCTGCATCAAACGCTGCCCTAGCGCCGGCTGGGACAGCCACGATGGCTGGATGAACTGACATGCTCGTTCGGCTCATCACGGCTGCCTAGCTAGCCTCACATAGCTGCCAAGGCCCCGATGACTCCCCCCTCGGCCAGCCACCGGCCCCTTACCACTGGGTGACCAGTCCGATGAGGGTCCGGTGGCTCGCTGGCCATCGACGACGCTCTCCCCTAGCTCTCTATCTCTCTCTCTCTCTCTAAAACTCTTCATCACCCATGAGAGATATGGGACTCACCTGGGAAAATCCACGTTAAGGGGTGATAAAGGAGGTGCCGAACATCGCACAACTAGAGAAGATAAATAAGATTCACCTTCCATTGATAGATTGAGAGAAGAGATGAAGGTGGTGCCTTTTCCTTTAAGCAACGCGCAGCTTGGGGAAGAGGGCAAAGACTCTTCCCCTCCCTGCCGCACGCAATCAGCGCTTGAGGCTTGTTCGTCTTCCCTCATTTTTTTTTAAACTTGACTCTGATCCAAGCTGGTCAAATGGACCCAGCTTGGGTCAGGAGACTCAGGACACACACTATGCTTGTGTTTATTTACTACGTGGCATGTAACAACAATAAAGCCTTATACTATATGTATAATTATAATAAATTTTTAAAATTAAGTATATTTAATAAGTTGGATTTGGTTATATTCAAATATAGCCAAATGCAAGTTCTAATAATCTCTCTCATCCTTAGATTTATATGGATCCTAAAGCCACTCTACTTTTTTTTTTTACTTTTTTTATCTTTGGGATCTTTAAATTGGACGTATCCAAGGATGATGAAGATAATCGGATGTAAATTTAGTTATATTTGAATGTAGCTAAATCTATCTTATTTTAAAATTTAGGTAAATGTAATATGCTTATTACATTAAATAGTTTTTTTAAAAAATAAAAAATAAGATTAATTAAAATTAGGCAATTGAATTAGCTGCATGGGGTTGTCAATTACAGGCTAAAACATGACGTTGCAAGGTCACAAGATAAAGCATGATGTATTACTAAACCACAAGCTAAAGTGTCGTGTGCTCACTGCAAGTTGAAGCATTGTTGTAGCTATATTCAATTCTAGTTAAGGGCGTACCTTTCCGAGTTTAGTCAATAACAATAATAATAATGAGTAATTAAATTAAGTAATATCTATTTTTTGCTTGCATGAAGCATGAGACACTAGTAATGCTACTATTAGATGAGTCATGATTAAGCGGTTAAATGAGTATTTGAGTACTATTGAGATTTTTTTCATATAAACTAAATACCATTACTTACCTAATTTTTTAAAGTTATTCCTCATTATCGTCATTATTATGATCATGATTGTGGTTGTGATTATTGCTGATGGATCTATGCAGAGATTTCTTACTAGGCTATGAGCTCATGTTATTATTTCTTTTATTTTTCTAAGATTGTAGCAAGCTTAGCCGCATAGATTTGTTAAATACTTTTGAGTAAAATTTTCGTAAGCTTTTGTATACCTAATACTAAATATATCTAAATCCAGCATTTTAAATTTTAATGCCAGTTGATTAATGGAACAATAATTTGTTGTTTCCATTATTAATTGATTGGAACAAGTCTCTGCGTACTCTTTAGGATCTTAGTTTTTTTTATTTTCGCTGTAATTGGGAGGGAATGGGACGCAAGCTTTTATTGATGAAAAATATATATAAGGGGAAGAAAATAATAAGGACCTTGACCTTGATTCAAAAGATTTTTAAGGATAAAATGTGCTTCAGCAGACTCTTTATGAATCCTTGGATCAAAGTCTGAAAGAATTTTTTTAAAGAGGATGGAGAAAGAGAGAAAAGCTTTAGGAGCTTCAAAGTCTTAGTTTAAAGATGATGCAGCCGGCTCATATGACCAACCAAAGTGATGGATGACACGGAGCGTGACGGTACCAACTGTTGGGCCCATGCCCACTTATTCAGCCCATTAGGGCAAAAGGGAGTGCTACTCCTTTTTCTACCAGGATTTATTCTCTCTCTTTTATAAAAGGAGCAGCCGCCTTCCTTTTTTGGGTTTTTCTCTTTTTTAAGGAGCAGCCGTCTAAAAAAAAAAGGAGGAGCATGTAGCAGGTATTTCTTTTTTTCTAGGAGCATGGATTGCTAGGGAAGAGAAGGAAGGGCTGCTGCTTGGTGCTTAACTACGTGGGAGGACTTCCAGTTGATGGGAAAGAATCCGTGTACGAGCAAATACTAGCAGACCGTAATACGCAGCGAATAATAAATAAAAATGCGCAAACCACACAATCACAGAAACACCAAGATTTACGTGGAAAATCCCTTCAAGATAAAGGAAAAAAAACCACGGGCAAGCCAGAGAAGAAGATCCACTATAAAATAATAAATATCCAAGTCTCAAAGTCCCTTGCCAGAACTTGAGAAACAATCACAAGAGAATAATAGGGATATAAGGATTACGTCACCGAAAAATACGGTCTCCTGCGTTACCTCCTTATTTTCTTCCCTTCTCTTCTTCTTCTTCTTGTTTTTCTTCTGCAGCACCTTCACGTGATTCCTGGAGTGGAAGTCCTCCCACGTAGTTAAGCACCAAGCAGCAGCCCTTCCTTCTCTTCCCCTAGCAATCCATGCTCCTAGAAAAAAGAAATACCTGCTACATGCTTCTCCTTTTTTTTCAGACGGCTGCTCCTTAAAAAAGAGAAAACCAAAAAAGGAAGGCGGCTACTCCTTTTATAAAAGAGAGAGAACAAACCTGGTGAAAAAGGAGTAGCGCTCCCTTTTGCCCTAATGGGCTGAATAAGTGGGCCATGGGCCCAACAACCTCCCCCTTCAGCCCATAAGGGAGGCTGTCTCATGCTTCCTTAGTGTGAAATCATGCCGACCAGCTGTCGGCATATCTCTTGCCTTTCTTTTGATAAGGTCTTTGTCAACATGTCTGCCCCATTTTCATCTGTGTGAATTTTCTGAAGCTGTAACTGCTTCTCTTCAAACACATTTCGAATCCAGTGGTATCTCACATCTATATGCTTTGACTTGAAATGAAAAGTTGGGTTCTTGCACAAGTGGATGGCGCTCTGGCTGTCACAATGTACCACATAATTTTTCTGTTTCAATCCCAATTCATGTAAGAATTCTTTCATCCACAGCATCTCCTTACAGACCTCGGTAGCAGCAATATATTCTGCCTCTGTGGTAGAGAGAGCTACACACCTTTGCAATCTGGATTGCCATGACACAGCTCCCCCTGCAAAAGTAAGTATGAAACCTGATGTGGACTTCCTTGTATCAATATCTCTCGCCATATCTGCATCTGTGTAACCAATCAGCACAGCTGGACCACCCCCAAAGCTTAAACAAACTTTGGAGCTTCCTCTGAGATATCTGAAGATCCACTTCACTGCTGCCCAATGCTCTTTCCCTGGATTTGCAAGAAATCTGCTAGCAACACCCACTGCATATGCGATGTCTGGCCTCGTACATACCATCGCGTACATCAAACTTCCGACTGCTGAAGCGTAAGGAACCTTCTTCATTTTCTCCTTCTCCTCATCACTTGAAGGACTTTGCTCTGAGCACAACCTGAAGTGACCTGCAAGAGGAGAACCAACTGGCTTTGCATTGATCATACTGAACCTATCCAATACCTTCTCAATGTACTTTTCCTGTGACAACCATATTTTCTTGATTCTTCTATCACGGAAAATCTGCATACCCAGTATTTGCTTTGCTGGTCCCATATCCTTCATTTCAAATGAATTGCTCAGCTCCTTCTTCAACCTGTCAATCATAGACATATCTTTCCCAAGAATAAGCATGTCATCAACATAAAGTAGGAGTATGACAAAATCCTCACTAAACCATTTGATATACACACAATGATCTGAAGCCATTCTTTTGTATCCATTTTCAGCCATAAATGAATCAAATTTCTTGTACCACTGCCTTGGAGCTTGCTTCAGCCCATATAAGCTTTTTTTCAATCTGCAGACAAGATTTTCTTTACCTTTGACTTTGAAGCCTTCTGGTTGCTCCATATAGATTTCCTCCTCCAAATCACCATGAAGAAAAGCTGTCTTCACATCTAACTGCTCAACCTCCAAGTCTAGACTAGCAGCAATACCTAGAGCAACACGAATTGAAGACATTTTAACAACAGGAGAAAAAATCTCTTCAAAGTCAATACCTTTCTTTTGACCAAAGCCTTTCACAACCAATCTGGCCTTGTACTTTGGTTGAGAACAATGCTGTTGAGTCTTTAACCTGAAAACCCACTTGTTCTTTAAAGCCTTCCTTCCTCTTGGTAGTTCCACTAAATCATATGTGTGGTTCTTCTGTAAGGCATCCATTTCTTCCAGCATACCTACTAACCACTCCTTTTTCTGCTCACTTTCAACTGCCTCCTGGTAACATTCTGGTTCACCTGCATCAGTAAGCATTATATATTCATCTGTAGAATACCTTTTGGAAGGTTGACGTTGTCTGATAGATCTTCTCAGCTGAGGCTCTGTAGGAGGTTGCTCCTGATCTCCTTCCTGCTCAACATGTCCTACAGGTGAGTTAATACCTGCTCCTGCACTATTTTCTTGCACATCTCCCCTATCACCCTGATTTACTAGAGGAGTAACTGGATCACAGTCTGTTAATCCTCCTGCAGAAGACTTGACTGACACCTCCTTCTTGAAGTCTTGAAGGGTTTGATCTTCAAAAAATACCACATCTCTGCTTCTGAATACCTTCTGCTTTTCTGGATCCCAAAGTCTATAACCAAACTCATCATGTGAGTAACCAAGCAAAGCACATTCTTTTGTCTTACCATCCAGCTTGGACCTCTCAATGTCTGGAACATGTGCAAATGCACGACAACCAAACACTCTCAAGTGCTTATAAGAGACATCTTTTCCTGACCATACACGCTCTGCAACATCACCATCTAGAGCTGTACATGGTGACAAGTTTATTACATCAACCGCTGTCTTCAATGCCTCATCCCAAAATCTTTTAGGTAACTTGGACTGTGAAAGCATACATCTGATCTTTTCCATGATGGTGCGGTTCATTCTCTCTGCAATTGCATTATGCTGAGGAGTACCAGGAACTGTCATCTCATGTTGAATGCCATGTGATCTGCAATAATTATCAAATAACCCTGTGTACTCACCACCATTATCTGACCTTATACATTTCAGTTTCTTTCCTGTCTCTCTTTCAACTCTGGCATGAAACTCTTTGAAGACATTAATAACCTGATCTTTAGTCTTCAAACCATAGACCCAAACTTTTCTAGAAAAATCATCTATAAAAGTGACAAAATAAAGTGCACCACTGATGCCTGAACATTAACTGATCCACTAGGAGTTTTTGTCCTCAGAGGACCACAAACATCTGTATAGATACGATCCAAAACATGCATTTTTCTAGATAAAGCAGGACTAGCAAAAGAAACTCTATGTTGCTTGCCAACCAAACAATCAACACATGGGTTCAGATGTACACCTTTGAAGTCTGGTAGAACTTCTTCCTTGGAAAGAACTTGCAGCCCCTTCTCACTCATGTGTCCCAGTCGTTTATGCCACAACTCCATGCTGAAGTCGTTCTCTGTAACATTCAACTGTTCACCATAAGCTTTAGCCTGCAACCTGTATAAAGTGTGACATTTCTTCCCACTGGCTACAACAAGTGAACCTTTACTGAGCTTCCATTGCCCTTTATGAAATCTGCTATCAAAATCTTCATCATCAAGTCTTCCAACTGAGATTAAATTTAGCCTCAAGTCAGCTACATGCCTTACATCCTTGAGCACCAACTTACAGCCAAGATTGGTCTTCATGTGGATGTCACCCATGCCAATGATGTCTGCTGTGCCTTGATTTCCCATCTTGACAACACCAAAATTTCCAGTCTTATATGTAGAAAAAAACTCCCTCCGTGGTGTAGCATGATAAGAAGCACCTGTGTCAATCACCCACTCATGATTCTGACACTCACATGAGAAGATACCATCAGAAGTAGACAAAATCAAATAATCATCACTCTGCACAGTAGCTGTGATATTCTCCTTTGACTCTGTATCCTCCACTTCTTTTCCCTTTTTCTTACTCTTCTTAGGCTTCTTACACTGATTCTTGTAGTGCCCTTTCTCACCACAGTTATAGCAAGTAATATCTTTTCTTGACCTTGATTTGCTTCTACCCTTGTATGAATTGTCTCTATTTCTAGACTTTGACCGTCCTCTATTCTCTGAGACAAGTGCCTGTGAATCAATCTGAGAAGTTGCTGAATTTTTCCTTCTTAACTCCTCATTCAACAAACTGCCTGTTACTTGACTCATGGTGATAACACCGTCTGGTGCAGAATTACTGAGGGAAACTACCAGTGTCTCCCAACTTTCTGGCAATGAACTGAGAAGTAACAATGCCTGCAACTCATCATCAAGAGACATTTTCATAGAGGATAACTGGTTATTAATACTCTGCATTTCATTCAAATGCTCAGCAATAGAAGCACCCTCTTTATATTTCAGATTCACTAGTTTTCTGATCAAGAAAGCCTTGTTGCCAGCTGTTTTTCTCTCATATAGACTTTCTAACTTTTTCCAAAGAGAGTTTGCAGAAGTCTCAGTGGAAACATGGTGAAAGACACTATCATCCAACCATTGCCGAATAAAACCGACTGCCTTCCGATCTAACATGATCCAAGCATCGTCTGTCACTGTAGCGGGCTTTGCTTTGACCCCTTCTAAAGGTCCATATAGATCCTTGCAATATAAGAGGTCCTCCATCCTTGGTTTCCATATCATCCAATTGTTTCCGTTCAGACTGATCATGCGGGAAACATTACCGGCCTCCATGCTCGCACACACAAAAAAAATTCACAGGCTCTGATACCAGTTGATGGGAAAGAATCCGTGTACGAGCAAATACTAGCAGACCGTAATACGCAGCGAATAATAAATAAAAATGCGCAAACCACACAATCACAGAAACACCAAGATTTACGTGGAAAATCCCTTCAAGATAAAGGAAAAAAAACCACGGGCAAGCCAGAGAAGAAGATCCACTATAAAATAATAAATATCCAAGTCTCAAAGTCCCTTGCCAGAACTTGAGAAACAATCACAAGAGAATAATAGGGATATAAGGATTACGTCACCGAAAAATACGGTCTCCTGCGTTACCTCCTTATTTTCTTCCCTTCTCTTCTTCTTCTTCTCTTGTTTTTCTTCTGCAGCACCTTCACGTGATTCCTGGAGTGGAAGTCCTCCCACGTAGTTAAGCACCAAGCAGCAGCCCTTCCTTCTCTTCCCCTAGCAATCCATGCTCCTAGAAAAAAAGAAATACAACAGCGATGCAAAGAGTAGTTTAGAGAGTTTGGTATGGTCTATGAAACACGAGCGTGGAATGCGTTGGCCTTTTCATTCCAGCAAGGCAAACGTTTTTTTTTTTTTTGATTCTGAGGATTGCCAACTTCATAGACAACCAATCGGATAAACCTTTGCTTAAACGATGGCCTCTCCAAGTAAAGGAAAGTAAAGTATCCATGAAACTTGAAGCCTGGTTCTTCCTCAAAATTCTTCTCTTTCCCTTCTTGTTCATGGCTACTCCACGTCTGCCCAGCTTGGGTTGGGTCTTCTTCCTCTGTTTTTCCTCCTACTACTTTGTCCTTGACAGGAATGAGGTTGAGGCTCGTCAAGAGATCTTCATTTACCCGCAAACTGCCGAGGTCTCAACCATAATTCATGAGCAATACAGGACTGCATATCACTTCCAACCTTCTAGGAATTGGATGAACGGTATGTTCTTTGTTCCATCTTTCAAATCCTTGGTATACTGCTTATATTATGACATAGAATTAATTGTTTCAATAACCAGTCTTCATTTTTGCAAGGACTTAATGAACTCAAAAGAATTAGTGATGACCATCATAGCCCCGTGAGATTTTTGTTTTATTGTGTATGAAATATTTCTTATATTTCGACTTTGTTGTGTTTTGTTCCAAATATTAGCTTATAATTATATTCATTGCTCCCCTCTCTGCGGAATTAACAAATGGAAAAAAAAAAATTAATAGGATTGTAAGATGGTAACTGAATTGTCTTTTCAGGTTTTAATCTATAGAATCTCCAAAATGGCTGGAGATTTTTAAAAATATGAGAAAGTTTTCTCACCAGTAAAGTAATTATATTTTGCACACTTAATGCAAACAAGGCTATAGCCTAATTGCTGCACTCTGTCACTGGAAGGATATTCTAAGTCCAAGCTTGGGGAGTTGCTCCCCCAGGCATTGGGTAAGTCATTGGTGACACCACAATGGTTGTTCTAAGAAAGGAAAATAAAAGGAATTAACATCGAAACACCTTAAGATGGTCCTATGATAGATATCAATACATCCCCTTGAGTCTTTTTGATTGGCAATTGAACTTGGGCTTGACTGGTTCTTAACCTTTTTTTTTTCCCTCCTTGCATGTATTGCCAATGCCATTGAAAACTTTGGCAACCAACATGATCATGAACAGATCCAAATGGTGAGCAACCCTCCCTATATGTTCACTTTTCCTTTCCATCTGTTTCATTCATCTCATTCTTTCTTATGAGGATTACTTTTCCTTGGTATTTCATGTGTAACTGATTTTTAAATCTTGTCATTGGCGCCAAACCAAAATCAGGACCTATGTATTACAATGGTATCTACCATCTCTTCTACCAGTACAATCCCTATAGTGCATTGTGGGGCAACATCACATGGGGGCATTCAGTATCGGCCGACCTCATCAATTGGGTGCAGCTTGAACTCGCGCTTGAGGGTGACGAACTGTTCGACATCAATGGGTGCTGCTCTGGTTCCATCACCATCCTCCCAGGCAACAAGCCTGTGATCCTCTACACTGGCATTGACTCAGAGAACCGCCAAGTCCAGAACATTGCCTACCCCAAGAACCTATCTGATCCATTCCTCCAAGAGTGGACCAAACCCAAGTTCAACCCAATCATGGCACCAGTTGGTGACATTGATGCAATCGAGTTCCGAGACCCGACAACTGGATGGCTTGGTGCTGATGGGCTTTGGAGGGTAGCTGTTGGGGCAAAACTCAGGGGAATGGGTGCAGCCATTTTATATAGGAGTGAGGATTTTGTGCATTGGGTGAGGGCTGACCATCTGTTGCACTCATCTAAGGCCTCTGGTGTGTGGGAGTGCCCAGATTTCTATCCTGTGTTGTTGGAAGGTAGACAAGGATTGGATACATCAATAAATTCAGGTGGTGTGAAGCATGTGCTGAAGATGAGCCTGCAAGACACATTGCAAGACTACTACATGCTGGGAAAATATGATGTGGAGAAAGATATTTTTCTGCCAGATGAAGAGTTGCATAATTATATGTTATGGTCAAGGATTGATTATGGAAACTATTATGCTGCCAAGTCGTTCTTTGATGCAAATAAGCAGCGAAGGATCATGTGGGCTTGGTCAAATGAGTCCGATAGCTTGTTGGATGCTGTTGCAAAGGGGTGGGCTGGTATTCAGGTGAGTAGCAATTTATAGTAAGACTGACTAAATGAATCTCAGCTGTTAGATTTTCTGCACTTGTAATTAATGAGTAACATTGACTGATTATTTGATTAGAATCATGTTTCACATTTAATCAAGTTTGAGTTCTCTTATCCAAACACCTCAAGATTTACAATGAATGACTATTGGTGATTTATCTTGCTGTTTGGCTGGTAGATTAGAATGACAACTAGTTCCTCTTGCATAAAAATGTCAAATTTTTATTAGTTTCTGGTGTAAGTAGGCTAAAAGAACCTCAATTTTATGGTTTGTCAGGCAACCCCAAGGACTTTGTGGTTAGATAGCAATGGAAGGCAACTGGTGCAATGGCCCATTGAAGAGCTTGAATCTCTTAGAGGAAAAGAAGTTCATCTACATGACATAGAACTCAAGACAGGAAGTTTGATTGAAATCGAAGGAGTAAAAACTTCACAGGCTAGTCTCTCATCTTGTACTTAATGTGGTCATCAAATTGAATTTATATACAAGTTAGACTGCAAAATTTCCCTTTATGGTGGCTGAAGTTTGGTATGCTGATCCTCCAAGCAGGCAGATGTTGAAATAGATTTTCAGCTGCCAAGCCTGGAGAGAGCGGAACCCTTTGATCCTTCTTGGCTGTTAGACCCTCAGAAACTTTGTGGTGAAAAGGATGCTTCCATTCATGGTGGAATCGGGCCTTTTGGGCTATTGGTTTTGGCTTCTCATGATCTAGAACAACACACTGCTGTCTTCTTCAGGGTTTATAAAGCTCAAAATAAATACATGATTCTGATGTGCTCCGACCAGAGAAGGTATATCATTAGAATATGTCACATAACTAGCCAAAGTTTTGCTTACAATTTTTTTTTTTTGCTTACATTAGTTAATGAGAGATCCATAATATCTTGGTCGGTACCTTATTGTCAACCAAACATGATACTTCCCTTCAAAAAACCAAATAATTAATCTCTTATATAAAATTCTTGTCTATGCACCTATCTAGTCTTTCCTTAAATCAGTGAATTTGGTCTGCTATGTATTAGATCATCCAGACTTTGCTATTAAGATGAGATTCTGAGTTTGATTTTGAAAACAGGTCCTCTTTAAGATCAGTGCCATACAAACCAGCATATGGAGGCTTTTTGGATGTAGACATAGAGAAGGGAAGGAGGATATCTCTGAGAACATTGGTGAGTTAATGAACGTTTGCTTCTTTTATGGATGTATGTCGTGTTACTGCAGGTGTTCCTGCACTTTTGATTATATTTACTCTGAATTGCCTCATTAACAATTCTGGATCACTAAACAGATTGATCATTCAATCATTGAGAGCTTTGGTGGTGGAGGTAGAGCATGCATCACAGCTAGAGTTTACCCTGAACTGCACTTGGAAAATGGCACCCACCTGTATGCGTTCAACAGTGGATCTGAGGCCGTGAAGATTGCTAAATTAAAGGCATGGGACATGGCCAAACCACAAATAAGCATAAAAAAACAAGGAGATTTTTATGCAAATGCTGACAGCATGGAAAGTGGCCCTGTATTTGCTTCATTTTTTTGAGCAAATCATCAATATTGTTGTTGTATTACCTGATCTTGAAATTAAAATATATGCAAGTTTTTGGTTTCAATAAAATTAAGAGACAAAAGGAATTACTCAGGATTCCACAGTTTGGTTAACAGCTTTTTCCAGAAGTAACTTTAGAATTTTCAGAGCTGCAGGTTCCTTTAGTGTCTAGCCCATGGACAAAGTTCAATAGGAAATATGCACATACTCTCCTCTGGTATTTGAACTGAATCTAACTGCATTCAGGGAGAGATCAAAGGTTAATTGATGTCTGGCAGTCCAGTAGAATGATTTACTTGTCCGTGGTCCAGATTTGTTTGTGAGCAATGCTGCCGGATGGGTTTACTCTGTTGATGGAAGATATAAGACCATTTCTTCTTCTTCTTCTTTTTTTAAGTATTTTATTAAAAGGCAACTAGGGTCTGGAACTGTCTGCTTGCGTTTGCTTTAAGATTTGGGCTGTCTTCTTCTTCCCTGATTTCGTCGCCTCCTGCTGCTGTCTTCGTTTCCACTTCTTCCGGTGATGGCCTCTCCTTCTGTCAAGCCGGCGATGGGGTCTGATGCTCCGAAGTTCGCCGGCACGCCATGGAGCAACGCCCGTTCGAGCCGCTTCGAATGGGTTTCCCCATCTCGTCTCCGGCTATGGTGGCAGAGATGGAGCGTCTATTCCCTGAAATCATTCAGGTTCCTGTGAGGTCTCTGGAGGAGGAGGTTGGCAGGTGGATGAATCATGCCATCATCGCTCGTAGTCTTGGACGGTGGGTTCCTCCAGAGGCTCTGGTTCGTGAATTCCACCGTGCCGGAGTTAAGGGGGATATTGAATCAGTTGCTTTAGCGCACCGGCATTACCTATTTATGTTTGCTGATGATCATGCTACGGAGCTTCTCCTTGGTCGACCATGGGTGGTCAATGGCCAAGCTTTTGCCGTATCGGAGTGGAAGCCGTAATTTATTCCATCAGAGACTTCTATGGTTCAAGCTCTGCTTTGGATTCGATTGCCACTGCTTCCCATCGAATTTTGGGCGGATGAGGCTCTAGCTTCAATCCTTTCTGCTGCTGGGACATTCCTGTACTCCGATGCTTCGACCATGGAACGCAAGCGAGGAGGCTTTGCGCGTGCTTGTGTTCGTGTTGACCTCAGCAAGCCGCTTTGTCCAGGTGCTCGGATCAGAGGTTCTGGCAGCCCTTTTTGGCAGCAATTCTCCTTCGAGCATCTTGATGGAATCTGCGAATTCTGTGGAGCTTTGCACTTCTCTGGGTCTTGTGGAGCTGGGCCAGAGTCTGCTTCGTCCTCCTCGAATCCACCGTTCGGTCCTTGGATGGCGGCGGTGAGACGGAGGAAGTCCCCTGTTCAGTTGCATTCAGCGTCTTTGGACCCCCTTGACCCGGGTAAGTTTGCTTCCCCTTCCTCTGCTTTGAATGAACAGTGGCAAACTCCTAAGAAATTTGCGCGGAGGAACCTTAGTAAAGCATCGAATGGTAGGTTAGCCTCCCATTCTCCTGGGAATTCTGTGGATCCGCCTTCCCAAAAGCTCAAGTCTGTTCCTATGTCTGGAGAGCCTGCAGGCCGTTTTCCTCCCACAGTGTCGACAGTGGATGGCGAGTTGCCTGCTGAGCCAGAGGTGGTGTCCATGGGGCCTTCTATGATGCAAATTCAGCAGATTGTTGCCTCGGGTCCCCTGAGCTCTCCTTTTGTGGCCTTTAAACCAGCGTGCCGGTCTCTTGAGTGCGTGCCGGTTGGACAGGGTGGGAGGGCTGAGGAGGCTAAGGCTAAGTCTAAGCCTAAGTCTGAAATCCTGTTTCAGTCCCGGTGGCTGCAGTGAATTCAGTTACTTCTTAGGACTTTGGCTCTACTCCTTTGGTGTTGGGGGGCTGTCTAAATCTTGTGGAGGTGGCCTTTCTGGCCCGTCGAAGAGGACTCGGCCTGTTGAGCCTTTGGTACAGCGAGTTGTATCTAAGACTTCCAAAGTCAAAGGAAAAGCACCCCTCAGGAATATGTCCACTGATAATGGGTCCTTTGTGTTTTCGGCTTCTACTGACTCCCCTGGCGGTTCACCGGGCCTTGTCGGGATGAGGAAGCAAAAGTCCCGCCGTAAGGATAGCTTGGCCCCACCTTCTGGTGTTGAGTCAGCCCAGTCAGACCATGACGTGGCGGTTATCCTTCTTAAGGATGCCATCCAGAAGGATCGTATGGTGGAGGCTATGGATTCATCGAGGGTGGATGAGTGTGTTGATCAGGGACCAGTGGGTCCCATGTTGCTTAATGATCACTTAGGGGAGCAGGTGACTGGGGACTCTGCTGGGGTCCCTTTACCTCAATTTTTCAAATGAAGATTCTTGTTTGGAATGTTCGAGGGGCCCTGAAACCCTCTTTTCGGTCCTCTTTTGGGAGGCTTCAGCAGCTTCATAACCTTGATATCTGTATTTTGACAGAAACTCGTCTATCGGGGGACAGTCTGACTCGCCTTCGGAGACAGATTTCTAGATTGTGGAACTCTTATGCTATTGAATCAATTGGTCTCTCTGGAGGCATTTTGGTGCTTTGGAGATCGGATAAAGTCCGTGTTGATGCCTTTCATGGCTGTGGCCAGCAGGTGGCTTTGGTTATCTCGGAAGGGTCCTCTGCGCCTTGGCTGCTGTCTGGAGTTTATGCCAGCACTGAGTTTAGGGCTCGCCGAGTTCTTTGGGATGAGATCCTCTTGCTCCTTGGCCAGGGCTTTCCCTCCCTTGTTGCTGGTAATTTTAATTGTATTATGGGGGCCTCTGAGAAGAGAGGAGGTAGACAGTTTGTTTGTTCTTCGGACATTGTTGAATTCCGAAATTTTATTTCATCGGCGGGGCTTTTGGACTTAGGGTTTGCTGGACCCTAGTTCACCTGGTGCAATAATCGTCAGGGTTCTGCTAGAGTCTGGGAGCGGCTGGATAGGGCTTTGGCTTCTGCCAATTGGCTTCAGATCTTTCCTTCTGCTACTGTTACTCACTTGCCCCGGATTGGTTCTGATCACTGTCCTATCCTTATTTCTACTGAAGAATCTCTTCAGCGGTCTCGACAGTTTAAGTTTGAAAAGTTCTGGACCTTTTATTCTTCAGCGAGGCATATTATTTCTCAGGTCTGACGGATGCCGGTTAGAGGAAGTGCTACATACATACTTTCTAGACGCCTGCTTCTTGCCAGCCGTAGGCTCTCTAGCTGGAATAAAAGAGAGGTGGGGAACATTATGAGGCAAGTTGAACAAGCGGAGTCTATTATATCTTCTCTACAAACCAAGGAGGATCAGGAGGGATTTCTTCACGATACGGATTTGTCCACCCTCAGAGCCACCTTAGCCATCCATCACTCTCTTATGCTGCAGCAGGAAACTTATTGGAGGCAAAGGTCTCGCATTCAGTGGATTATGGAAGGAGATCGCAATACGAGATTCTTTCATCAGACTACTTTACGACGTCGTTCGATGAATCGCATCAGGCGTTTAGTTGATGATGAGGGCCACTCTGTGGATGATCCGCAGGCTATCAGGGACCAGTTTCTTCACTTCTTTCAGTCCAGATGGACCAAGATGACAGGGGATGGGTTCCCGGTTTATCCTGTTCAGCCTTCTTGCAAGGTCTCTGATATGGAGAATGATATTCTTATTAGGCATTTCTCTACGGAGGAGATTCGTAGTGCTGTATGGGATCTGGGTCCGGACAAGCCCCGGTCCTGATGGGTACCCGCCCTTATTCTTTGGCCATTATTGGGACATAGTTGGTTTGGATGTGGTCTCGGCTATTCAGTCTGTTTTTCAGGCCACTCATATGCCTTCTGACTGGAAGCGGACTCTTGTCACCCTGGTGCCTAAACGTACTGATGCATCTTCTCCCCTGCATTTCGGCCTATCAGTCTGTGCACCACATTATATAAAATTTGTGCTCGGCTGTTAGTTACCCGATGGCTTTGGTTATCCCTTGTCTCATCTCTCTGGAACAGGGTGCTTTTCTCAGGGGGCGTAGTATCACGAACAACGCCCTGTTGGCTCAGGAGTTATGTATGACCTTCAGAGAGCCTCGGGACGTCAGTGCCTAATGGCTATCAAGCTTGATATGGAAAGAGCTTATGATAGACTGAGGTGGGACTTCCTTTGTAGTACCCTGTATGAGTTTGGATTCCACGGACTTTTGTTGACTGGGTTATGGAGTGTGTTTAGAGGCCATCATTCTCTCTTCTGATTAATGGGGGTCAGACGGAGTTCTTCCATTCGGCGATTGGTCTGAGACAGGGATGCCCTCTATCTCCATTTTTGTTCATCCTCTCTGCTGATGCACTATCCCGTGAGCTTGCTATGGTGACGAGGACTTCAGCTATTGACCCATATGCGGCGAGCCCCCATGGTCCTTCGCTGTCTCACCTTCTTTTTGCTGATGACTGTCTCCTGCTGGGGAAGGCCTCTACCTGTAATGCCACTATCTTTGCTTCCATTCTTCACTCTTATTGTCGTGCTTCGGGTCAGTGTGTCAATCTCAGCAAATCTTTGATATGCTTCAGCTCGAGGACGTCCTCTGCTATGAAGAGGTCTATATCTCAGATTATGGGGATTCATGCTCAGTCTGATCGGATGTCCTATTTGGGGATACCGATCACTGGGAGATGGCCACAGTGCTCGGATTTTAGTTTTCTGGTGAGACGGATCCATGATCGTCTGGATGGCTGGCAGGTGTCTGGCCTTTCTATGATGGCGCGATCACTTTGATCCATTCTGTGCTTTCCTCGATGCCTTGCTATCTCTTATCTAACACTGCCATTCCGATGGCATGCCTGCGGAAGATTGAGAGATACTTTCGGGATTTTCTCTGGGCATTGATGCAGGGTGGCCATGGTATTCATCTCTTGGCTTGGGACACTGTTTGTTTGCCATTGGTTGAGGGTGGACTCGGTATCCAGTCGCTATTAGTCAGAAGAGAGGCTCTGACTGCTAGGCATGCCTCCCGGTTCCTACTTGACCCGCATTGCTTGTGGAGTTCCTTCATGCGAGCCAAGTATGGTTGCTGGAATCCCTCTACTCTTTCTCTGCCTAATCGGGGGCATTCCTTTTATTGGAAAGAGGTCTGTCGTTATGCTCCGACTATCTTGAGCTGTACCTCTTGGATGATTGGTGACGGCACTTCAGTGGATGCCATTCAGGATACGTGGATTGCCGACCTCCCCCTGTCTCGGTGGCCGACCTTTGTTTGCCCAGATATTCCTTATGGTATGTGTGTTAGTGGCCTTATGTCTTCGGATTGCTCTACTTGGGCGTATTCTCGGGTGTCCAAGTTTTTCGGGACTGAGCTCTGTCGGCGCATTCTCTCCATCCTCTTTCTCCGGATGCTAGTACTGATACAAGGGTCTGGAAGAGATCTTGCTTGACTCGGGCTCCCATGAGGGACCTCCTGTCTAGGTTTAGAGACCACCCTCAGATTCGATGGATGGGGATTGGATTTGGCATCTGCCTGCTCACCCTAGAGTGAGACTTTTCATCTGGAAGCTGGCTCGGGAAAATTTTTCCTACATGCTCCACTCTATCGCGTTATGGTCTGAGTATTTTGCCCACCTGTCCAGTATGTGGAACTGAGGAGGAATCTGTCGATCATGCTATATTCTATTGTACCAGGGCTAGACAGATTTGGCAACTCTCTGGTGTTTGTCCCTAGACGACTTTTCTGAATCCCACCGTATCTCTTTCCTGAGACTATTGAAGCAAGGAATTGGAAGGGGTACTCATCAGCGGGGTCCTTTATGGGCATATATTGCTTATCAGATATGGCTATCCGGAATCAGATTCTGTTCTCGGACAGGGTTCTTCCTCCTTGCAGGGTACTCAGGGCTGCTGTATCTCTTTATGCTGAGTATACCTCCCATCAGGGGTCCTTTGATTTTTCGAACCTTGGTCACTGGGGCTCTCCGGCTGCTACGGCAGCGAACCGTCGTACGGTTTTTATTTCTTGGGAGCCCCCTCCACTAGGGTTTGTCAAAATTAACTTTGATGGGAGTGTCCGTGGCAGGGTTGCTGGATCTGCTTATGTTATTTGGGATGCAGATGGTAGGATGCTGGCGGCAGGGGCTTTGGTCTTCTTGATTCCTCAGTATCTCTGATTGAGCTTAATTTATGCGGCATGGGCAGGTATATCTTATGCTGTTCGTACCCTGGGTGTCCGCAGTCTCATCATTGAAGGTGATTCTAGCACTGTTATTCGTTGGATCCGCCGGAAGCACACTTCCCATTTGCCTCCTATCCCTCTATTATGTGACATTCGCTCTATGACCTTGGAGGTACCTAATATCCAGATTCGACATATCTACCGTGAAGCCAACGCTGTTGCGGACTGGATTGCTTCCAGAGTGGCCTCTCACTCTGGTTACTGGCGATGGGATCCTGGAGACTTTTGCCCTTTGATTTTGTCTCAGTTATTAGCTTATGATATCTCGGGTCTAACCCGACCTAGGGTGGTTTGAACCACCATTTGTACCAAGAAAAAAAAAGTATTTTATTAAAGACATGTTAAATGCTACTACTCTTTTATTTTTCAATCACTTTTTGGCAACTGCTGCACTTGAAACCTTAAGAAAAGGTTAATGAGATTTTAGTTAAATATAAACAGTGTGGTCTCACTAAAACTCATAAATATGTACATCAACCAAGCATCTGAACATATCTACAGATAATACAACTGAAATTTCCAATCAACTAAGTATTTTTACTATTGAAATTTCCTGTAACATAGCCAGTGCTTTTTAACAAATTATAACCAAAAGATCAGCATGTACTCTTCCCCGAAAAAAATCCAGACAGGGCAACATTGGAACCTGAGAGAGAGAGAGAAACTATTTGGGAGGTCTTGATTGATTAGTGTCCTTTGGACACTAACATATTCGTGAAAGTTTAAAAAGTCTTTGTGTTACAATAAAGATTATAGGTTTTCAAAATACAACATTAAATAGGTTTTGATGTACAAGAGTTTTTTTTTTTAAAGAAGGCAATTATGATCTTACTTCAATCTGCACAGTTATTATTGCAATGAATATTATATATTTTAAAATTTAAACTATATTTTCAATTTTTAAACAAAATTTAAAGCATCAGAAAAAATTAACTTAATTTTGATTAAAATGACTTTTCTAAGAATTTCAAAGTAGAATATACTTGAGTCTAAAAGAAAAATCAAAATATTAATTTACACAATTTTCAAAGCTGCAAGTAATTTAATATTATTTTAAATTTTTTTCTTATAAATTTGAAGAATAATTTTAAATTTAGAATTAATTTTGCAAGTCGTTGAAGTAATTTAAATCAACAAAAGAAGACTATACGAAAACATTAAAATTTGCCATGCTATCATAAAATAAATACCGGCAATTATGAGGATAAATAGTTTTTGTTCATAAACTATTGAAAAATAAATAATAGAGCTAGAGGAAATTAGATATGCCTAGATTGGGATAGAGATGGGCATTGGGCCGGGCTGCCCATGGCTTGGTCCAGCTCGGCGCAAAGCAGGCCATGCCGGCATGTTCGCTTGCTACAGTAATAGGCCGTGCTAGGAACGGTCCATAAAAGGGAGCCATGCTGGGTTCTGAAATTTTGGCCTACGGATCAAGCCCGGCACAAGCCCGATACGGCCCATTAGGGCCTGGGCTGGCACAGCACGGCCCGCATGCCAACCCGACATGGCCCAGGCCCTTATGGGCCGTGCCGCCTCTCCTCCTCAGCTTCTCTTTCTTCCTCTTCCGCTCGCCTCTTCTCTCTCATGCTTTCGCCCTCCACCGCCCGATCAACTCCTTGCTCGCCTCGCCTTAATGTGGCTGTCGTGGGGTAGAAATGTAGAATACCTCATGGCAAAGCTGTCACCTCCATCCTCCGCTCGCTCGCTCTATCTCCATCACCTCCTTCAAAGACGTCTGTTCCCTGGTCGACGAGGGCGCCGGCCCTAGCCCCGCCCTTGCCCCTGCCCCCCTCCTGAAGGCTGCCCCGATCTTCAAACGTGTTCGCTCCGTGTGCTCCACCCTCCACTTCTGGCGCTCCCTTCCCTCCTCCCCTTCGGAACCCCACAACCTCCTCTCCGGAGAGGAGAAGCGGATCATGCTCTACTTTACCTCCCTCCGTGTGGTCCGCAAGACCTTCGAGGACTACCATACCATCCGATCTATCCTTGGCGACTTCCGCATCACGATCGATGAGCGTGATCTATCGATGGACATGGGGTTCCTCGCGGAGCTGAAGGGTATCCTCGACCACCAGCAGCTCAGCCTTCCCCAGATGTTCATCGACGGCCGGTACATCGGTGGGGCCGACGAGATCCAACAGCTCCATGAAGCCAGTGAGCTCAAGAAGTATATTGACGGGGTACCCGTGATGGCCACAGGCGCAGGGCTACGGCGGGCTTCAATTCCAAAATGGGCTGCGAATCGTGCCGGGCATGATTTTAATTTAATCTGAATCGTGCCGGGCATGGTTTTATTTAATTTGATCAAATAAAAGTTTGATCCCTATGTTTCAAAAATATGTAATCTGAATGTCCTTTGACCCTCGAGGATTTTTTTTTAAAAAACAGCTTGGCCGAGAGCTTCAGAGGCAGAGGGGGGGCATGCATTACAGCTGGAGTTTACATTGAAGTCCTCGTGACAGGCAACATCCATCAATGTTTATTTCACGAGGGCATGAAGATCTTGAAACTCCGGACATGGACGGAGCCAAACCTCGTCTGATTCATATTCGTTTGTCTCAAACCTTGTCTGGCTCATGCAGGGCCAGTGAACATAATCTTCACCTGTTTCTTTTTAAGTCCGTAAAAGCGCTGGTTGGGCATGCTTTAAATTAATAGATTCTCAGATATCCAAACTTTTTCAAATAAAAGTTGATAGGTTGAAACCAATATTCCATCCTTTTTTTTGGCATCCCCTTCTGTGCAACCTTTTTTTTTTTTGGTTACAAACGGGGGATCACACAAGTCTCGTGTGAATCAGTCCAGATACATCAGAAGACAAAATATGCTGAAGAACAATAGGATAGTGATCTCCAGGCCTCCAAATCTATGAACCAGTATGCTGAGCCATAGAGGTAGCTGCCCAATCTGCTGCCGCATTGGCTTCTCGATATATATGACAGATCAGGACAGAGCCGGTCACTCGCAGAATTGATCAAATATCCCTCAAGATTGGATTATAGGGACCTTCAAAATAATTCTCCTTCTGCAACCAAGAAATGACCATCATAGAATCACCCTCGATCATGATCCTAGGAGCGTGGAGAATCCGAATGGCGTAAGAAATTCCCGCCCAAGCCGCATAGAGCTCAGCCATCGGGACAGAATAGTCAAGAGCACCAAAACGTAGATGTGCCAGCATGATAGTACCGTAAAAGCGGCAAAATATAGCATAGATTTTTATTATAATATTTTTTTCATAATTCAATCTTAAGAGTTTTTATTTGAAGAAGATGAAGGTATTTCTTTGATTTACTCTTTTTAATAAACTTCGCATGAAAGATATATTAAAAATTTCATGTATTTTTATGAATCAAATTCATATATCATGCAGCGAAAGATAAAATAAATACAAATTTAATTTTCAAAGCTCAAGATCTTTAATTAACAAAACTCAACTCAACTCAACTCATCTAATCCTTTTTCCAACTACATGCATGGGGTCAGCTGCATGAACAAGTTACTCAGAGAACAAATTCAGTTAAAAAATTAAATCTAAAATTAACTCTAAATCATAACGGTGTTATTTATTGGAGATGAAAATTGATGAAGCCGGTAAATAATTTACCATTAGCTATTCACATGTCCGACCTCTAATGGTGATTCATGCAGATATCTTTGGATGATGTTTTCCTAGGATTGAATAATGGCCTTCCAATGAGGGGTGCTAGCGCCTCTTTCCTTCTTTAATTGATTTTTCAAATCAAGAAAAAATAGTTCTCTAATCAACATCCAATCTTGAACTAGAGAGAGAGGATGTGGGACATCCAAGAGAGAGAAGACATTCTAGAGAGAGAAAGGACATTTAGAGAGAGAAAGTAAGGCATGGGCATTCAAGAGAGAGAAAGGAAGAGTTAGGCCTATGTTTTCAAAGGGGTGTCTCTCTGTGCTTCAGGGCAAAAGGTCAACCTAGATAAGTCCTCCATTTGTTTCAGCCCTAAGACCTCCAGGTCCATCAGGGAAGCTATTCACCAAGCTTTGGGTATCACTGCAAAGGCTGATGGGCTGTACTATTTGGGAATCCCAGTTTTGGGGAGGCATCCTCGTATTAGTGATTTTGCTATTATTGAGAGACGCATTCGGGACTGAATTGATGATGGCAGATCACCAGCTTATCCATGATGGCCAGGATCACTCTTATCCGCTCTGTCCTTACGTCCCTTCCTATGCATCTTATCTCTAATGTTGCGGTCCCTATCACTTGCTTGCACTGGATAGAGCGGTGGTTCAGGAACTTTCTATGGGCTTCTACGCAAGACTGCCACGACATTCATCTTCAGGCATGGGATTTGATTTGTATGCCTTTGAATGAAGGGGGTCTTAGTATTCAGTCCCTGCTTGTGAGGAGAGACGCTTTGATGGCTAGACATGCGTCGAGGTTTCTCCTTGATCCTCATGGTTTCTGGAGTTCTTTCATGGGAGCTAGATATGGTGACTGGTCCTCGGATATGGATCATTAGTCTATGCGACGGCACTCCTTCTTTTGGAAGGAGGTGTGTCGTCATGCTCCGCCTATTCGGAGCAATATATCGTGGATGATTGGGGAGGGCTCCTTGGTAGATGTCATTCAGGATAGTTGGATCATGGATCTCCCCCTTTCCCGATGGCCATCCTTTATCAGCATGGATGTTCCGCAGCATATGAGGGTGCGGGATCTCATCATTCCGAATCTCTTTTCTTGGAATACCTCTGTGGTGACCAGCTTATTTGGGGAAGAGCTTGCTCGGAGGATCCTTTCTATTCCCCTCACTTTGGGACATATACCTGATATGAGGTTATGGAGAAGATCATGTCTGTCCAGGGCCCCCACTAGGGACCTTATTGGGATTTTTAGACCCCAGCCTCGGGATTCGCGGGATGCAAAGTGGATATGGATGCTCCCTGTTCATCCCAGAGTCCAGTTATTTATATGGAAGATAATGTGGGACTGTCTTCCTTCTTACTCTCTGTTGTCGAGAAGAGGTCTTCATATTGAGGCGGTATATCCGCTGTGTGGGCAGGATGAGAGACTATTGATCATGCCATTTTTTATATGTCCCATTTTATGTGGGATTTGGACGAGAATGGGTTATGATTGCAGTATGGATGGTTCTGGTTCCTCGTGCTCCCTTTCCTTCATGCCCTTCGAACGACTACTCGATAGCACAGCACCCTTTGGGCTATCACTGCTTATCAGATTTGGTTGTCGCGGAACCAACTCATCTTTACTAATGAGATGATTTCCCCTCACAGACTTGTTCAGAAGGTCAGATCCATGGTGGCTGAAAGTGCTTCTCTTCTCAATGATTTTGATTTTTCAAACATTGGCCTCTGGAGCTCCTCTGCTGCTTCGGCAGTGAACCATCGTACGGTTTATATATCTTGGGAGCTCCCCCTCCAGGGTTTGTTAAAATCAACTTTGATGGAAGTGTTCACGGCAGACTGGCTGGATCTGCTTTTATTATTCGGGGACTGATGGAGCCTTACTGGCGGTGGGTGGTTTTGGCTCTCTGGATTCTTCTGTCCCCATGGCTGAGCTTTATGCAGCATGGGCTGGTATCTCCCATGCTGTTAGGCAGCTACATGCCCAATGTCTGCTAGTTGAGGGGGATTCTCTCTCTGTTATTCGGTGGCTTAGATTGGGATTCTGTGATCAGGTCTCCATCAACCACATTCTCAGTGACATTCAGGCTGCTCTGCGGGGTCTTCTCAGTGTCCACATCCGACACATCTATCAGGGAGGCCAATTCTGTGACAGACTGGATTGTGGCTGCTGTGGCCCAGCACGGAGGTTCTTGGATTTGGAAACAGAATGATCCCTGCCCATCTGCTCCAACCACCAAGCCGCATCCCTAAAAAATAGGAACTCAAATAAATCATGATCACAAGCCTAGAATTTGGCGTGAGTTCCATCATGGTATGAAAATGGGTCATGCTCATCATATGGACCTAATTAAACATCATATTACCCATTTGATTAATCCCAATTAATCTGAGCCACCCATTACACGGATCGTACACTAAAAGGTTACAAACAAAGACAAAGTGTTAACTTTGATAAAACCATTTTCCTTGTAGCCATGCATAAGTCCATAAGGATTTGCTTTCAATAGCAGCATATTTTGACTATGAGATCTAGCAGATAGATGTTAAGACCGCCTTCCTAAATAAAAATTTAAAGGAGGATGTGTATATGATACAACCAGAGGGTTTTAAATCCATAAATCCTAAGAAAATATGCAAGCTACAAAGGTCCATTTATGGACTCAAGCAAGCCTCTAAAACTTGGAACATTCGATTTGATGTGATAATCAAAGAGCTTGATTTCATAAAAAATGAGAAAGATCCATGTGTGTACAAAAAAGTTAATGGGAGTGATATTGTTTTCTTTATATTATACATGAATGACATATTATTAATAGGAAACAATGGATCTTTGCTTAAAGAGGTGAAAGATTGGTTGTCAGGTAAGTTCTCCATGAAAAATTTGGGAGAAGTAGTCTATATACTATGTATAAAGATCTATAGAGATAATAGATCTAGGAGGTTGCTTGAATTGACCAAATCCACGTTCATAGATAAGATGCTAAAGCAGTTTAGCATGAAGGAATCAAAGAAGGGATTCATGCCAATATTGCATGGGGTACATCTCTTCAAGGACATGAGTCCTAAGACTCAAGAGGAGAGAGTACACATGGATAGAATACCATATGCATAAGTGATTGAATCCATCATATATATACGATGCTATGTACAAGGCCTGATGTTTCTTATGCCTTAAGTATCACGAGTAGATATCCTGCAAATCTTGATGAGAAACATTAGATAGCAATCAAGAATATCCTTAAGTAGGTATGAATAATTAATGATATGTTCTTGGTTTATGAAGGGCTCGACCTAGTTTCTTTCCTCAATTTTTTTTCTTTCCTCTTCTTTCCCAAGAAAAAATAAAGAAAGAAGTCAAAGGCATTTGGCAATAAAAAATGGGAAGTCTTTTCATTTGTTTTCCTTTTTATTAATGGAAAGTCTTTCTCTCACCCACTCATAAATTTATTAGAAACTAGAGATATTTATAAGGATGGAATAGAGTTCATCTAACTTTCCAAGGAAAGCTTGCCTCACGGGGAAACAAGTAAAATCTTAAAAAGATTGAAGTTGGTGATAATATTTTGTCAAAAAATTTCTATTAGAATCCATCTAACTTGCCAAGCAAAGCTTGCCTCGTAGGAAGAAACTAGTAAAAATCTTAAAAAGGAACGAAGTTGGTGGCAACATTTTGTCAAAAAAATTTCTATGAAAGTCCAACTAGTTTTTCAGGCAAAGCTTGCATCATAAGAAAAAACTAATAAAAATCTTAAAAGGAATGAAGTTGGTGAAAATATTTTGCTGTAAAAGTTTTGTAGTTTGCCTTATTCGATACATGCACATAAAGGACATCATCATCTAATCCTTTTTTTTTTCCAGCACTTTACTTCTTCTACATTTGGACCAAATGCCATCGATATTTGCAAGTAGTATGCACATTTTTAAGTTGCAAGCAAGGGATTTTCAAATCTATTTTAATAAAGGACACTTAAAAAAGAGTGATCCATTGATTCTTAATTTATCTCACAAAGCATAAAGTAGTAGCTCATGAGCTACCCTTTCCTCATCATGATATCTCGTTATTGTATGATCTATATCCAATCGGATTAGATGCTAGTTTGTATACATTTCATTATGAATGTAAATCAAATTTATTGATTTCTTTATCTATCTAAATATAATTCTTATAAATATATATTAGATATATTTTACTTATAAGATAAAGTTTAAAAGAATATGAACTGTGCATATGGAATTTGTAATAGAGATTACAAATTATGAGATCTAAAATTGCACAATATGGTTTTTGATGAAAGCTCAGTCCTCAAGAAACAGGAGATGGTGGAGGTTCAGCCGAAGGCCTAGTCGGACGTGGGTGGGCAGCAGGAGGCTCAGCAGGGCGTAGCTGAGCAACTAACCTCTTATGATATTTTACCTTTTGTAGGATCGCTAGGAGGACATGAGATTCAGGTGGAGCATAATCCAGATATATCTTCACATGCGGGGACTAGCCAGATGCATGCTTATGGTAGAGATGAGCAGAGGGAGGAGTCACATCCTAGGATAGGCATCTGCATTGCACTGCATAAGCTAAAGAGGATCATTCGGCAACCGAAGCAATATAGGTTTGGCGAGACTATGTCATATGCATTGATGGCTGCCAGTGGAGGACCAGTTACCTACTAGGAGGCAATGACAAGCTAGGATAGAGATAGGTGGGTCCAGGCTATGGTGGAAGAGATGCAGTCTTTGCAGAAGAATCAGACTTGGCGGTTGGTGTCACTACCAAGTAGAAAGAATCCCATTGGTTGCAAATGGGTATTTCAGTGCAAAGGAGCCATAGAGAAGGAGGGGATCAGGTATAAGGCCAGGTTAGTAGCCAAAGCATTTTCTCAGAAAGAAGGCATTGACTACAATAAGGTATTCTCACCAGTGGTATGATACACATCTATCAGGATGTTGCTGAGCATTGTAGCAGTGCAGAATTTGGCAATGGAGCAGATGGATGTTAGAACGGCCTTCCTTCATGGGATTTAGAGGAGAAGATTTATATGGAGCAGCTAGAGGGGTTCATAGAACTGGGGTCAAAAAGAAAGGTATGTCGTTTGCAGAGATTCTTATATGGTTTGAAGCAGTCGCTGCGTCAATAGTATATGCGGTTTGATACTTTTGTGAGGTGCATCGGCATATCTAGATGTGAGTATGATCCCTGTGTTTATGTCTGAATTTTAGAAGATCATTCCAGATTATACTGGTTTTAGTATATAGATGATATGTTAATTGCATGTAAGAGTAAAGCTGTTGTAGAGAATCTAAAGGCAGCATTGTCAGCTGAGTTTGAAATGAGGGATTTAGGTCCTGCTATATGGATTTTGGGGATAAAATTTTTAGGGACAGAGACAGGAGGTTGCTTCACTTATCTTAGGGGACTTATATCAGGAGGGTCTTAAAAAGGTACAGTATGGATAGTGCAAAGCCAGCCGCATTACCATTGGCTGATCACATTAAGCTCTCCAAGTTTATGTCACCGAGTTCTGAGATAGAAGCCGAGGAGATGTCCAGAGTACCTTATGCTTCAGGAGCTGGCAGTCTTCTGTATGTTATGAC
>UESW01003936.1:1663050-1685340 GCA_900491605.1 Calamus simplicifolius | reverse complement strand
TAAATCTAGTGTACATGCAGGCAATGGTTTCAGATTGTTCCATGCTAAATAATTCATATTTATGAACAAGAATATTAATTTTAGATCTTTTACTTGATTGGTACCCTCATGGGTAACCTCTAATCTATCCCAAATCTTCTTTGCGGAATTACATGTGGAGATTCTATTAAACTCATTAGCATCTAAGGAGCAATACAAAACATTCAGGCTTTAGCGTTAAGCTGTGCCATTTTCCTATCATTATCATTCCAGTTCCTTTCGGGCTTAGGACAATAGTGCCATCTATAACATGTGTGGGTGTACTAGGTCCATTGATTATAACACCCCATAGCTCATAATCAGAAGCTTGAATGAATATCTTCATTCTAGCTTTCCAATATGAATAATTTGAACCATAAACAGTGGAGGTCTATTAGTAGAATGACCTTCAGCAAATGATCCAACTTGTGTTGCCATTTGGAACTTTAGCTCTGATCGTGTGATCAAAATCTAATGAGAACCAGGCTCTGATACCAATTGTTGGCCCAGATGACAACCCAAGAGGGGGGGGGGTGAATGGGTTCTTTAAAATTAGCGTTTTAAAAATATTTGCTTAAGAAGAATGAAGGCAATAACAATGCAAATACAAAGTGCAGTGAATAAAACAGAGATAGAGAAAGAGACAATAGAATCACGGCAAACACAAAGATTTTATAGTGGTTCAGTGTAACCAACACCTACGTCCACTCCCAAGATTCACTTGGGTCCACACTATAATCACCCTTGATTACAGCAGAGTTGTTTTACAAGCTCACAACTCAAACTTGTTGTTTTCCCGGGCGCACAATGAACCCAGCTGGTTTTTAAGGGCTCACCAGCACAAAAACCCTAACCCAAGCTTAACCAAGCTTGAACCGAGGTAAGACTACCTCCTCTAGTTCAATCCCACAGATTGAACTAGACACAAAGAATAGAAGTATTATTTTTCAGTTACAAAGCTCCTCAATGAGCAGATAAACAATTATAAAAATAAAGTTTAGAAAAGCCTGATTTGCAGATGGTTGGCTTATGAGCTTTTCTTCTTTTCTTCTTTTCCCTTTCTCCTTGCTAGATTGAATCAAGCCTCGATCCGATTCTTCACAGTTGAAGCAGTTGAGAAGGTTTTGAGCTTTTTATTCTTTTCTTTGAAAGTTGAAAATCTTTTGATTTGCTCTTGAATAGCTCTTGGATTTTCTTCTGAAGCTTCCTTGGATTGTTGAGCTTGAACACAGTAGGAGCTTCTTTTGATTTCACACTCTTTCTTTCTCTCTATTTTGAATCATGGATTTTTTTTAAATGAAGCTCTGTTTTTCCAATTTTTCTTTTCTTTTCTCTTGAAATGAATATCTCTCTGTTTGTATATCTTTGATTTGAAAACGGCTTCTCTATTTATAGATTCTGCAAAAATATAGTCGTTAGAAATAAAGAAAAATAGCCGTTAATCAAAAATCTTACCGTTGACGCTGAATTGGCATTTGGAAAAATCTCACCCAGATTTGCTGGAGTCGACTCATGCTTTCCGCGAGTCGGCTCGAGGTCGTGATACCAAAAATAGAAATGATCAGAAAGTCAAAGGGTCGACTCACCAAAGTGAGTGTCGACTCCTGACAGTCGGGGGTCGACTCATGAAAAGTTGGGGGTCGACTCGCGAAGTGCTCAGAAAAACATACCTCTGGTGTCTGAGCGAAGTCGACTCGCACAGTCATGGAGTCAGCTCGACAGAATCGGGAGTCGACTCGAGAAATTGCATGGGTCGACTCAAGACAGACAGACATTTCTGTACTCTGAGTGGAGTCGACTCTGAAACTCAAGAGTCGGCTTCGGAACGTATCAAAAATTAGAAAGTTTTCTGATTGACTTTAAATTCGTTCCAGATTCATTTTAAATCATTATTTTGACTTGAAATAATAAAATTGATATTAAGAATCAATTCAAGAAATGTTCCAAAAACTCATTGATTATCATATGAAGTATAAAATTTTTTTTGAAGGCTTAAACATTGAACTTGAAGTTACTTTCAATTTGATTAAAGTTATACTTTGACATTCTCATTCATTGTTCTAAATAAATTCATTGCTCATGTAAATAAACTCATTACATCTTTAATGTACACAAGGCTTTTGGTAATCATCAAAATCAATAAGATTGGGACATATAATTTTTCAACAATCTCCCAACAGGTGTCTTTCTAGAAAGGAAATTTATTTCTAAAGGAACCAGTGGGAGCAAGGTACAAATCGAAGAAATTTGAGAACCACAAGATAACATTGAACCATCTGTGGATGCTCAAAGTCAACAAACCATTGTTGACATACCACCTGTAGCACAAAAATTATGTAGATCTGATAGGATACGTCATGAGCCCAAGAGATATGGATTTCTTGTGACTGATAATCATGATATATTGTTAGTGGATCAAAATGAACCTACTACCTATCAAGAGGCTATGTTAGATCCAGACTCTGAGAAATGGTTAGAGGCCATGAAGTCTGAAATCTAATCCATGTATGATAATCAGGTAAGGACCTTGATTGAGCTACCTGAAGGTATAAAGACAATTGGGTGCAAATAGGTTTTCAAAAAGAAAACTGACATGGATGGTAAAGTGCATACTTACAAAGCAAGGCTAGTTGCAAAAGGTTTCAAACAAACTCATGGTATAGACTATGATGAAACTTTTTCACCTGTAGCCATGCTTAAGTCTATTAGAATTCTCATTACCATTGCTGCATATTATGACTATGAGATTTGGCAAATGGATGTTAAAACTACGTTTCTTAATGGAAACTTACTTGAGGATGTGTACATAACACAACCTGAGGGTTTTGTACAACCTGAGAATTCTAGTAAAGTATGCAAGCTTCAAAGATCCATTTATGGTTTGAAGCAGGCTTCTCGAAGTTGGAATCTTCATTTTGATGAATCAGTCAAAGAGTTTGGATTTATCAAAAATGAAGATGAACCTTGTGTTTACAAGAAAGTTAGTGCGAGCGCCATCGTATTTCTGGTCTTATATGTTGATGACATTTTACTCATTGGGAATGATATTCCTACCTTGCAGAGTATCAAGTCTTGGTTAGGGAAATGTTTCTCAATGAAAGACTTAGGCGAAGCTGCCTATATCCTAGGGATAAAGATCTATAGAGATAGATCTAAGAGGCTGATTGGTCTAAGTCAAAGTACTTACATAGACAAAGTACTGAAAAGGTTCAGTATGTAAGATTCCAAGAGAGGATGCTTGCCTATGTCTCATGGTATTACACTTAGCAAATCTCAGTGTCCTAACACAAAGATGAGCGAGAGCGCATGAGTAAGATTCCTTATGCTTCATCAATAGGATCTATCATGTATGCCATGTTGTGCACTAGACCAGATGTCTCTTATGCTTTAAGCATAACGAGTAGATACCAGTCAGATCCCGGTGAGAGTCACTGGACAGCTGTCAAGAACATTCTTAAGTAGCTGAGAAAATTTAAAGATGTGTTCTTGGTGTATGGCAGATTAGAAGATGATCTGGTTGTAAGTGGTTACCCAGATGCAAGCTTTCAATCTGACAAAGATGATTTCCGATCGCAGTCAGGATAGGTGTTTTGTTTAAATGGTGGTGCTGTTAGCTGGAAAAGTTCGAAGTAAAGCACTGTTGCTGATTCTACAACTGAAGCTAAATACATAGCAGCATCTGATGCAGCAAAGGAAGCAGTTTGGATCAAGAAGTTCATTACTGACCTTGGAGTGGTTCCTAGCATCACAAATCCTGTTGATGTTCATTGTGACAATAATGGTGCTATTGCATAAGCAAAGGAACCTAGGTCACATTAGCGATCCAAACACATTCTTAGGCGTTATCATCTCATTCGAGAAATCATTGAGAGAGGTGACGTAAAAATATGCAGAGTTCCAACAGATGACAATGTTGCTGATCCATTGACTAAGCCTCTACCACAAGCAAAGAATGATCGTCATGCTAGGTTCATAGGTATTAGATACATTTATGAGTGGGCCTAGTGCAAGTGGGAGATTGTTAGTAATAGTGCCCTAGGCCTATTGTATGGACATGGTATTTTGAATATTTATGAGCATTTACTATTATCATAATTTGCATGTTTATTTATAATAATGTCCTTGAATAATATTATGCATTATTCTAAATGTCCCTAATCGGTTATTGTTGTGGGAATAACAATAAATTAAGATTAGTATGAAATTTGACTGATATTCATGGGATGAATATGTGTATGAGATACAAATCAAATTTATATGTATTTGTTGAGAACACATATTGGACAAGACCCGCCTTGAGATTAATACATGGATCAAAGTCATAAGTTAATCTCTAGTAGCTGTGTCATTAAATCCTTAGACCTGAGATTGCTATAGTTCTCAACATGAGGAATATTATGTTTTGACATAATCAAACGTTGTCTTTAACCAGATGATTATAAAGATTATGATTGAACATAATAAGAATCATGTAGTGAGATATGAGTGATTAAGATGAAATTTGTCCCTCTTATTATAAGAGAGATATCTCTAGGCCCCTCGATGATTGAGACTAAGAAATGCATGGACATGCTCAAATAAATTGATGGAGATCAATATCATTTGTCTAGTCAATCTAATTGGGATTCGAGAAATTAAAGATAGAGCGATATAAGGTTGACTTTATCCATGCCTTATATTCTATCAAGTATTATGTGACAAAAGGATTATGTCAATAGCTACTTTAAGGTTGTCTCGGAACATGAGCTTTTCATTTAACTTGGGTAGTCATAATGTCTTGCTAGAGGCCGCTTATGACTTGTAGGATCAAAATGTGATTTAGGCCTACTGCCAATGTTAATTGAACCTATAGGGTTGCACACTAAGAACGGACAATAATGGTTACGGTTTGTTACTCTCTATGTAATTTAAAATGATGAGATTATTTTAAATTACAAATAATAATTAGTTGTCATTTAGATTCGAGTTTAATTTTAAAAAATTTAAATTCGTAATTTAAATTATGATAAGTAATTAATTTGTTATATTTTCTTATTGGATAAGGAAATAATCCATAAAGGTTTTTGGTTAAAAATTTAAATCCTTATTTTGTAAGGATAAGGATTTAAATTGTCATTATTTAAAAGAGTTTTAAATAAACATTAATTAAAATCCTAGTGAACCAAAAACCTCCATCACTTGTATATATATATGATATGTACGTTTTAAAGTGTGGGGCATTTGAAAGGTCACGTCGATTGGGCATTTGAAAGGTCATATCGATTGGGCATTTAAAAGGTCATGTCGATTGGGGCTTTTGAAGCATCGTGTCTTCTGCCTTAAAAATGGATAAACAGAGAGTTGGAAACATGGGTCATTTTTGTGAAAAATGGACTTGTTGAACTAGCATTCAAAACTATTTTGGTGTCCGTTCGTGTGTGGATACTTGTAGAGGGTGGTCGTCTTTCTGAAAGGCAGCACCTTTGAAGATCCGAACAAACCCAACACAAGAACAGACGGATTACATACTGATCAACAAAAGGTAATATTTTGTTTATCCTTCTTTCGGTTTTATGAAACGCATGTGATTCTTAGTGGGAATTATGGAATAAATTTATTTTTTTTTCTGCCATTTTATTCCAATTAGATTGGGATTTTCTATTCCGTAACCCAACAGTGGTATCAGAGCCAGGTTTGTTTTCATAAAAATTGAACTGCCATGTTTGATTGTATGTATGAGATGTATATGATCTTGGCATGGTTTGCGTTCTTGTATATATATATGATATTAGTGTTTGCGCAAATGACATAGATAATAGGTTTTCTAAGTGTTAATTGATGAATCTGTTTCATGTAAGGATTCGTTAATATGATTAAGAATCCAAATGGGATATTGCAATTAAAGTGTTTAACATCATGATATATGATTTTGGTGTTGTCTTAATTAGATTAATACATGAACTGAATTCACATATCAATAAGGATTTATCAATTGCTGTTTATGGTGGTGCGGATGTAAGCCTTAAATTTATTGATGAGATCAATAAAATCAAATTTTAGGATGAAACTTTATTGTATCTCCAAATTTTAGGAACCACAGTACTACCTAATCAGAGCACCTTATAAATTTAATTGGTTTTAAACAACACGCCTATTATTACATATTTTCTTTAATACAATATGTATGTGCTATATGATAACATGATATGTTTTGCATAGTGTGTTGCTTTGTATGGTGCATGGTATGGCCTTGTGACCAATGTGATTGATAGGTTTTTATTATTCTTTTACAAGGGTTGTAATTATTATATATGGACTGCGTGCCATTTGAAGTCCTGCAATCCAACCATGATGATGGAGGAGCTAGGTGTCTATGCACAAGATGATGGTCAAGTAGACATTATAGTGTTGCTCATTATTACCTAGGATTGACCATTGATCTTCATATTGGCTTATGAAGATCAATCTAGATAAGGCCATACTATGACACGTTTATTATATACATGTATGAGATGCTATGTATGATGTTTCATGAGTATGTGATGCCATGTATGATATCATTAAGTATGTGATACTAAATGCATGTTGAGATCTATTAATTAAAAATTAAGATTTATCTAGATCCCTCACATAAAATTTTAAGTTGACATGCCATCCATATTTGAACACTTATCAAGCTTTTATCACCTTAATGTGGGTTCTACCAAAGTAGAAGTACATTAGGTTACATTAGTGAGGCAAGATGGGTAATGGTGCTACCCATATGTTTAAAATGGTTTAACTTAATTAGGTTATCAAAACGGTTTTGGGCCTAATGGCATGAGATGGGATTTAAACATACCGGGACATATGATGTCAAAATCCCATAAATTTCTAAGAGTTGCATGAGTTGCAATTGGTAAGAGTTACCTACTAAAAAACTTAATTTTAAGTGTCATGCCAAAGCTGACTTAAAGTTGAGTATAAATATGGATCTTAGCTCACTAAATTGATATGATTATTATCATTGAGGGTTGTTAATTTAGTGGGAGTTTTTCATAATCAAAATACTTAACGAACTTTGCATTTATTGTAGATGGCCAACAATGATAACAATTCTACTATGTCACTACGATCAATCCTTGCGAAGGACAAACTTACTGGGACTAACTTCCTTGACTGGTTTCAAAATTTGAGAATTGTTCTCAAACAAGAAAGGAAGCTTTATGTCCTGGATCAACCTCACCCTGAAGAACCAGCCGATAATGCTTCTAGAGCTGAAAGAATGCTTATGAGAAGCATCATAATGACTCTATTGATGTTGCATGCTGATGCTAGCTACCATGAGTTCTGAACTTCAGAAAGATTTAGAAAATATTCAAACTTATGATATAATTGTCAATCTAAAGGAAATGTTCCAGCAACAAGCAAGGCAAGAAAGGTATGATACTACCAAGGCATTGTACTCTTGCAAAATGGCTGAGGGTGCTTCAGTTAGCGCTCATGTGTTGAAAATGAAAGGCTATATTGAGCACCTTGATAGGCTTGGATTTCCATTAAGCCAAGAGTTGGCAACAGATTTGATCCTAAATTCACTTCTGATAGTTATGACCAGTTTATCATGAACTATAACATGAATGAAATGGACAAATTAATTTCTGAGCTGCTTAAAACTGCTGAACAGAATATTAAGTCCAAGCCTGGCCATGTTCTGATGGTTCAAAAGGGAAAGGGCCTTATGAAGAAAAGAAAAGGAAAGGGTAAGGGAAGGGCTGGAAAGTCCAATGCTCAACCCAAGCCCAATCCTAAACCAAGGCTAAAGCCCCAAAGAAGGGTGTTTGTTTCTTTTGCAATGAACCTGGTCATTGGAAGAGAAACTGCAAGCTGTATTTGGAGGATCTAAAGAAGAAGAAGAAGACTGGTGAGACCGGTTCTTTAGGTATTTATGTTATAGAGATTAATTTCTCTCCTTCTAGTTCCTGGGTATTAGATACTGGATGTGGATCTCACATTTGCACAAATGTGCAGGGGCTTAAAAGGAGTAGATAACTGAAGAAGGGCGAAGTTGATCTTCGAGTAGGCAATGGAGCAAAAGTTGCTGCTTTAGCTATGGAAAGTTATGAACTTTTTTTATCCAGTGGGCTTTTGTTAGTTTTGAACAATTGCTTTTATGTTCCTTCAATGTGTAGGAATATTATTTTAGTTTCTTGTTTGGATAATGATGGTTTTTCTTTTATTATTAAGAATAATAATTGCTCCGTTTATCATAAAGACTGTTCTATGCAAATGCCGAATTACTAGATAGTCTTTATGTTATGAATCTTCAAAAATCCAACAATTCTTCTATTTATAACATAACTACCAAGAAATTTAAGTCCAATGACTTAAATTCAACCTATCTTTGGCATTGTGCCTTGGCCATATAAATGAGAAACACATATCAAAGCTCCATCAAGATGGACTTTTGAACTCATTTGATTTTGAATCATATGATACATGTGAATCTTGTCTATTGGGTAAGATGTAAAGGATCCCTTTACTAGACACAGTGAAAGGGCCAATGAATTATTGGGCCTAATACATACAGATGTATGTTGATCATTAAGTTCAGATGCCAGAGGAGGTTACAAGTACTTCATTACATTTACTGATGACTTAAGTAGATATTGTTATGTCTACTTGATGAGCCACAAATCTAATCATTTGAAATGTTCAAATCTTTTCAAAATGAAGTACAAAATCAACTTGGCAAGACAATCAAGGCACTTCGATCTGATCGAGGTGGAGAATATTTGAGCCAAGATTTTTATACCATCTTAGAAGTTGTGGAATTGATTCCACCACTTACTCCTCCTGGAACACCACAATGGAATGGTGTGTCTGAAAGAATGAATCGAACTTTATTAGATATGGTTCAATCTATGATGAGTCTAACGGATCTTCCACTTACCTTTTGGGGTTATGCACTTGACACAGCTGCGTTCACACTAAATCGAGTTCCAACCAAAGCGGTTGAAAAGATGCCATATGAGATGTGGAATGGTAAAAAGCTCAGTTTGTCTTTTCTTAAGATTTGGGGTTGTGAAGCTTATGTAAAACGTCAAGTTTCAAATAAGCTGGAACCCAAGTCTGACAAATGTTCTTTTGTGGGGTATCCTAAAGAGACTAAAGATACTACTTTTACAATCCCATTGAGAACAAAGTGTTTGTTGCTCGGAATGGTGTCTTTCTAGAAAGGAATTTATTTCTAAAGGAACCAGTGGGAGAAAGGTATAAATCGAAGAAATTCGAGAATAACAATATAACATTGAACCATCTGTGGATGCTCAAAGTCAACAAACCATTGTTGACAAACCACCTGTAGCACAAAAATTATGTCGATCTGATAGGATACGTCATGAGCCCAAGAGATATGGATTTCTTATGACTGATAATCATGATATATTGTTAGTGGATCAAAATGAACCTACTACCTATCAACAGGCTATGTTAGATCCAGACTCTAAGAAATGGTTAGAGGCCATGAAGTCTGAAATCCAATCCATGTATGATAATCAGGTATGGACCTTGATTGAGCCACCTGAAGGTACAAAGACAATTGGGTGCAAATGGGTTTTCAAAAAGAAAACTGACATGGATGGTAAAGTGCATACTTACAAAGCAAGGCTAGTTGCAAAAGGTTTCAAACAAACTCATGGTATAGACTATGATGAAACTTTTTCACCTGTAGCCATGCTTAAGTCTATTAGAATTCTCATTGCCATTGCTGCATACTATGACTATGAGATTTGGCAAATGGATGTTAAAACTATGTTTCTTAATGAAACTTACTTGAGGATGTGTACATGACACAACCTGACGGTTTTGTACAACCTGAGAATTCTAGTAAAGTATGCAAGCTTCAAAGATCCATTTATGGTTTGAAGTAGGCTTCTCGGAGATGGAATCTTCGTTTTGTTGAATCAGTCAAAGAGTTTGGATTTATCAAAAATGAAGATGAACCTTGTGTTTACAAGAAAGTTAGTGGGAGCACCATCGTATTTCTGGTCTTATATGTTGATGACATTTTACTCATTGGGAATGATATCCCTACCTTGCAGAGTGTCAAGTCTTGGTTAGGGAAATGTTTCTCAATGAAAGACTTAGGCGAAGCTGCCTATATCCTAGGGATAAAGATCTATAGAGATAGATCTAAGAGGCTGATTGGTCTAAGTCAAAGTACTTACATAGACAAAGTACTGAAAAGGTTCAGTATGCAAGATTCCAAGAGAGGATCCTTGCCTATGTCTCATGGTATTACACTTAGCAAATCTCAGTGTCCTAACACAAAAGATGAGTGAGAGCGCATGAGTAAGATTCCTTATGCTTCAGCAATAGGATCTATCATGTATGTCATATTGTGCACTAGACCAGATGTCTCTTATGCTTTAAGCATAATGAGTAGATACCAATCAGATCCCGGTGAGAGTCACTGGACAGCTGTCAAGAACATTCTTAAGTATCTGAGAAGATCTAAAGATGTGTTCTTGGTGTATGGCAGATTGGAAGATGATCTGGTTGTAAGTGGTTACACAGATGCAAGCTTTCAATCTGACAAAGATGATTTTTGATGGCAGTCAGGATATGTGTTTTGTTTAAATGGTGGTGCTGTTAGCTGAAAAAGTTCGAAGCAAAGCACTGTTGCTGATTCTACAACTGAAGCTGAATACATAGCAGCATCTGATGCAGCAAAGGAAGCAGTTTGGATCAAGAAGTTCATTACTGACCTTGGAGTGGTTCCTAGCATCACAAATCCTGTTGATGTTCATTGTGACAATAATGGTGCTATTGCATAAGCAAAGGAACCTAGGTCACATCAGCGATCCAAACACATTCTTAGGCGTTATCATCTCATTCGAGAAATCATTGAGAGAGGTGACGTAAAAATATGCAGAGTTCCAACAGATGACATGTTGCTGATCCATTGACTAAGCCTCTACCACAAGCAAAGCATGATAGTCATGCTAGGTTCATAGGTATTAGATACATTGATGAGTGGGCCTAGTGCAAGTGGGAGATTTTTAGTAATAGTGCCCTAGGCCTATTGTATGGACATGGTATTTTAAATATTTATGAGCATTTACTATTATCATAATTTGCATGTTTATTATATAATAATGTTCTTGAATAATATTATGCATTATTCTAAATGTCCCTAATCGGTTATTGTTGTGGGAATAATAATAAATTAAGATTAGTATGAAATTTGACTGATATTCATGGGATGAATATGTGTATGAGATACAAATCAAATTTATATGCATGGCCATGCTCAAATGAATTGATGGAGATCAATATCATTTGTCTAGTCAATCTAATTGGGTTTCAAGAAATTAAAAATAGAGCGATATAAGGTTGACTTTATCCATGCCTTATATTCTATCAAGATATCATGTAACAAAAGGATTATGTCAATAGCTACTTTAAAGTTGTCTCGAAACATGAGCTTTTCATTTAACTTGGGTAGTCATAATGTCTTGCTAGAGGCCGCTTATGACTTGTAGGATCAAAATATGATTTAGGCCTACTACCAACGTTAATTGAACCTATAGTGTCGCACACTAAGAACGGACAATAATGGTTACGGTTTGTTACTCTCTATATAATTTAAAATGATGAGATTATTTTGAATTACAAATAATAATTAGTTGTCATTTAGATTTGAGTTTAATTTTGAGAAAATTTAAATTTGTAATTTAAATTATGACAAGTAATTAATTTGTTATATTTTCTTATTGGATAAGGAAATAATCCATAAAGGTTTTTGGTTAAAAATTTAAATCCTTATTTTGTAAGGACAAGGATTTAAATTATCATTATTTAAAAGGAGTTTAAAATAGACATTAATTAAAATCCTAGTGAACCAAAAACCCCCGTCAGACTTATATGTATATATATATATATATGATATGTACGTTTGAAAGTCTGTGGGGAATTTGAAAGGTCACGTCGATTGGGCATTTGAAAGGTCATATCGATTGGGCATTTAAAAGGTCATGTCGATTGGGGCTTTTGAAGCATCGTGTCTTCTGCCTTAAAAATAGATAAACAGAGAGTTGGAAACATGGTTCATTTTTGTGAAAAATGGACTTATTGAACTAGTATTCAAAACTATTTTGGTGTCCGTTCGTGTGTGGATACTTCTAGAGGGTGGTCGTCTTTCTGAAAGGCAGCACCTTTGAAGATCCAAGCAAACCCAACACAAGAACAAACGGATTACATACTGATCAACAAAATGTAATAATTTTGTTTATCCTTCTTTCGGTTTTATGAAACGTATGTGATTCTTTGTGGGGATTATGGAATAAATTTATTTTGTTTTCGCTGCCATTTTATTCCAATTAGATTGGGATTTCTATTCCGTAACCCAACACCAGGGCCGTGCCATGGCATGGCCGCCTAGTGCTCAGGCACCAGTCTAGGTTCTGGTGCCTGGGCACCAGGTGCCTAGGCATGGCCTGCTAGTGCCTAGGCACCAGCTGGGCCTATCCCAGCCATTAAAGGCTATTGGGAGGGGTTTAGACCATTTTACCCCTCTCAACAGTCATATAACGACTATTTCAAAGGGTAGTTTTATAAAAAAATTAGAAATTCTATAAATAGATGAACTCTCTCTCATTCTTACCATACCAAACCAACTCCTCTATTACTACTATTTCTCTCTTTCAGCAAGTGCTCTAATAGATTATTAATTTAATTTTTAGTTTGCAAGTGTTCTTACAAGTGGCAAGTGCTCAAGCAAGTAGTCAAGTGCTACAAGGTCAATTCTTGTTGAGAGGCGAGAGCGCAAGAGGAAGCTCACAAATCTTGGCTCCACGCCTCCATCTCTGATCTTTTCTCAATTCCTTTTTGTGGGTTAGTTTTTATTTTTTTTACATTTATTAATTAAAATTTTAGATATGGCATCTTTTAACAAAAGTAATTTTAATATGCACGCTTTTTCTGAGGGTGAGGAAACTAATCCCCAAGGACCCCAACCCCAATCCCAACTCCAAGTTCCATCTAGAGCTAGTGTCAGTGAGTGTCAAACCTCTTCTCGTAAAAGAACTATTAATGTTTGGATTGATTTCGATAGAATTATGGTTGATGGAGTCTATAAAGCAAAATTTAAAAAATGTGCAAAACTTTACAGTTGTTCTAGTACTAGAGGAACAGGGCATCTAAGAAGACATCAAGAAAGTCATAGGATGCATTATTCCAGTCAGTAAGGACTCCTTAATATACAAGAGGGATCACTTGTAGGCAATTTTGCATATAACCACGAAAATTAAAGAAAATTACTGGTAAGATGGATAGTTCAAGATGAATTACCTTTTAGTTTATCTGAATCTTATAATTTTGAAAGATATGTTCAATTAGCCCTACAACCTGCTTATAAAAGAACTAGTAGTCATACCTTTAGAAGAGTGGCTATGACAAACTTTTTAGCAATGAAACAAAGTTTAACGGAAAGTCTCTCAAATTTAAATGCTAGAATTTCTTTAACTTCTGATATTTGGTCAATGTAGTAATTATTTTATTGCTGTTACTGCTCATTATATTGATAATGATTGGCAATTAAATAAATGAATTATTGCTTTTCGTGCTTTTGATTTTCCGTAGGACAACAAATTTCAAATATTATTTATCAAACCGCATGCTCATATAATATTAATAATAAAATAATATCAATTACTTTTTATAATGCATCTAATAATAATTATGCTGTTGCATTATTAAACGACTCTTTGCATCCCATTTTAGATGGACAATTATTTCATATTAGATGTGCATGTCATATATTAAATCTTTCTGCTCAATCTGGCATGAACATAATTTAAGAGGTTATTTCAAAAATTAGAAATGCAATTTCTTTTATTCATGTTTCAAGGTCAAGACTTCAAGAATATAAACAATTATGTGTAGATCATGGTAACCGTTTTAAAAAATTTAAACTTGATGTAATAACTTGTTAGAATAGTACCTATGCCATGATACATAATGCATATCCATATAAGAACTTATTAAGTGCTTATATTAATGAGCGTAGATTAGGATTTACATTGACTGAAGCTGATTGGAATCAAGGTAAAATTTTAGAAGATTTTTTGGTTACTTTTTATGATGCTACAAATGTTCTTTCAGGTATTTATTATCCAACTTCTTGTTTATTTTTAAAAAAAGCATATGTAATTAGTGAAAATTTTAAAGAATATAGATATCATAAATTTTTAATGCCTATTATACATAATATGGAAACTAAATGGAATGAATATTAGAATAGGATATGTCCATTGCATAACTTAGCTGCTGTTTTTGATCCTAGAGTTAAATTAAATGGTGTAATTTTTTTAATTGATCAATATTGTGAAAACATGAATCAAAATCTTGAAGCTACTAAAGGATGAGGTAACACGACTTCTTAATGAAATTTATTATTTATATAATGATAAAATTTATGGATTTAGAATACCTGCTCAAAGCTCTGCTTCTTCTAGATCTCGTTTGTCATCTATTTTTTCATTCATTAGAAGACATGCACATGCTTCATCATCTTCTTCATCTTTAAGTAATAAATTGGAATTTTATTTACGAAACGATCTTCATTCTGCATATGATGAAGATCAAATAGAAAGTCTAAATGTATTAGCTTGGTGGAAGAGTGTTAAAAATCAATATCCTATTATGTCTGCCATTGTAGATATTTTAGCTGTGTCGATGTCCACAGTAGCATCGGAATCTGCTTTCAGTGCAGATCGATGTATTTTAGACAAAAAGAGAAGTAGGATGACTGGCGAGACAGTTGAGATGCTTATCTGCTTCAAAGACTAGTTGGATACTGAGGCGAGGCTTCAAGATAAAGGTGGACATGACTTAACCAGCGAAGATGATGATGACACAAATACTATTGATGACTGATGACTGATGAGTGAGTCATTTCTACTTTTATAATTGTATATTATTATTTTTAAAATTATTAAAAATTTAAAGTAAGTCATCTTTATTTTTTTCTTTCTATTTTTTTCTCCTTGCTTATTGTATTATGTTCTGGAGGTTAGGCTAGCTCTCCTCCCTTCTGTACCATTTTGATTTTAAATTAATAAACTAGTAGGGGTCTATGCCAAACCCCCCACCTGTAAGGTGGCTTTATATTAATAAAAAAAATTTATTCCTAATAATTTTTTAATTTATCAAAAAAAATATTTTTTTTATAAATTTTTTTATTTGAGCTATGCACGAGCCAGGCCCCAGGTGGGCCATGCCAGGCATGGCCCACCTGGGCCAGCACGACTCAGGCCCACTTGGGTCGTGCACGGTGGGCCGTACCTAGGCCCGTCATGGGCCATGCCATGCTGGGCCAACAAAAAAAATTTTTGCGCCCGGCATGGCACGGTTCACTGGGCCGTACCGGCACGGCCCAGTGCCTACCTCTAATGTGATGCTATGTAAGAGGCCTGATGTTTTTTATGCCTTGAGTATCATGAATAGATATCAGACAAACCCTAATGAGAAACATTGGATGACAAAAATATCCTTAAGTACTTGCGAAGGACTAAGGATATGCTCTTGATTTATGAAGGACTTGATCTTATAGTTTGGGGTTACATGGATTATATTTTTTAGTTTGATAGAGATGATTATAAATTATAATCAGGCTGTGTTCACACTCAATAGTGGTGTAGTCAGCTGGAAGAGTTCCAAACAAGAGACGACTGCTGATTCTGCAACTAAGTCGAGTACATCGTAGCATTAGATGCAGCTAAAGAAGTAGTTTGGATCAAAAGTTTATCACTAAACTTGGAGTGGTTCCAAGCATTGTTAATCCAATACTCTTGTATTGTGATAATAATGGAGCTATTGCGCAAGCCAAGGAACCAAGGATCTCATTAGAGGTCCAAATATGTACTCAGAAAATATCTTGTGATTAGGAAAATCAGTAGAAGGAATGATATAAAAATAGAACAAGACCCCATGAACGATAATATTGTCGATCCATTCACTAAAGTCCTGTCGTAGCATAAGCATAATGGTCATGCTTAGTCACTTGGTATTAGATACATGGGTGATTGGCTCTAGTGCAAGTGAAAGATTGTTAGTGTGTGCCCTAAATTTAATCAGATTAAATGTTAGTTTGTACATATTTTATTATAAATTTAAATCAAATACTATTGATTTCTTTATCTATCTAGGTATTTTTCTTATAAATATATTTGGATATATTTTACCTGTGAGATAAAGCCCAAAAAAATGTGAACTGTGCATATGGAATTTATAATAGAAATTGCAAATTGTGAGATCCAAAAATTGCACATTATGGTTTAATTCTTTAATTTTTTTTAGTCGATGCGTAGATGGTACTAGGCACTGTCAAACACCGTGAGATTAGCACACATTGTATATCTTCACCATTGTGATGAGTAGCTGATCTCATAAGCTGAAGTATGAAGATACTTAGATAGGTATGTGGATGCTCGTTATTATAATGATGTATTGGATGACCTGCATAGAGATCCCATATGGATATTCTATATAGTGTCGATGATTGATCTCTGATGACGATGGTGCAAATGATCCTTTGACTTGAGATCTTTATTGCACCTCATGTATGGAATATCATGCTTTGATGATATGCAAACATCGCTCTAGCCATGGATGGCAAATATGGTGTCAGTTGGGTATAACATGAAGCATATGAAGTTGATTTTTGATCAAGATAGGATTCGCCTCCCTTGATATAGAGGGTTATATCCCAGAGCCACTTGATGGATAGAATTGACTATTAATTCCTTACAAGATTGAGTTAGAATTCAAAATAGTTTTGAAGTTTTAATTCATGTAAGTCAATTTTTTCTGAAATCAAGTAAACAAAGATCAATTACAGGGTTGACACATTTCATTCCACTGATTGATCTGGGATATGTGATAAAGGGATTGAATCATACGTTAATCGTTCATAGACAGGTGTTAATGACCATGTCAACAAAACCCTTAACACTTGGGTGGTCATGATGCTTTGTTAGAAGCCACTCATGATCTATAATCATGAATTCTTTGATTTGATCAAGGGGTTGATTTGATCAAAGAATTGACTTGGACAAAGTGTTGATCAAGTCATCCTTAGGGTCAATATTAGGGACATGATTATTGCCGATGTGTCAAGGGATCTAATGGGTCACATGCATTAAGAAGATTTTGGATGAAGTTAAAATGAGAATTAAATTAGACTTAATTCAGATTAGATGACCAATTAATTAGGATTGGATTTGACTCAATTTTAATGAGAGAACATAAAATTGATGAAAAGGATTCATTATAGAAGAAAGAATTTTATGTTCAAGGGAGAGACCTTTTGTACATATGATGTACATATGAAATCCATTAATTGAATACCCAATTAGGCTTGATCCATGTGATGGTTGGCTTAGATTAATTGAAATTTGATTAAATTAATAATATGGTATTTAATTGGGTCCATATGATGGCATTATTTGATTCGTTAAAACTCAATTGAACCAAGGGCTAAGATCGTGCCACATGGAGGATGGATCCATGCTCATGTGATGGGCATAACCCATCTTCATATCATGGAGAAGGGAACACCCATAATGTTGGCATTATCATGAAGCCAAATCCAAGGTTTGAGGGTTGTTTTCATGGGATAACCAATTTTTTATTTTTTTGGGATGTGGTTTGATAGTTGTAATCCAAGCATTATCATGATAACAAATATCCTAAATTTATTAGGATAATTTGTTATCAACTTGATATGGTTGAATGGTTAGGTGGTTAAAATAAAATCTTTCTTTTTATGGAACCACACAACCTCCTCTTCATGTATAAAAGAGAGAGACGCCCTCCTTGAAAATATACGCCTAACTCCTTCTTTCTCTTTCTTGGATGCCTATACCCCACTTTCTCTCTCTAGAATATTTTTTCTCTTTCTAGGATGTCCCTTTCTCTCTTGGATGGGTTGAAAGCTCCTTTCTCTCTTATTCGCTTATACTCTTTTGGGCGGATGAAGGAAGTTATTCTTTTCATTCTTGATTAATCAAGATTTGATCTTGATCAAAAAATTATTTTTTTTTAATGATCAAGATTTGATCTTGATCAAGAAATCTTTTCTATCTTGATTTATCAAGATTTGATCTTGATCAAGAAATTTTTCTCTCTCTTAATTTAAAAAATTAATTAAAGAAAAAAAAAAGGTGCTAGCACCCCTCGCTAGAAGGTCATCATCCAATTCTGGAATGACATCATTCAAAGATCTCCATATGGAGTCATACGCATGGACGGCTAGTGATAAATTATTTACCGGCTTCATCAGTCTTCATCTCCAATAAAGAACATAGGTAGGATCTATTATTTAATCATTCATTATTTCTTGTTAACTGAATCTGTTCTCAAAGGATTTTGGGCTTAGGAAATTAAATTTATATTTATTTTATCTTTCACTACATGATATATAAATTTGATTCATATAAAAATATACAAAATTTCCACTTAGGTTCACCAGAGTTTCCTCACTCATGGAGCCTCTAGTGCCAGACCACTTCAAGCTTTTGGTGTCCAACGGGGAGCTATTGCTGGTCGGAATCGACACTGAGGATAATGATAGCCCAGATTACGAGATGGACACCTTTATTTACAAGGTTGACATGGGGGAAGGTCAACCGACAGGGTCCAGATTGGACACCATGGAGAGAACGTTGTTCTTGTCGGACAACAATTCTGGCGTTGTTGGAAATGAGATCTGTGGGTGCAGGCATACTTGCATGTACATCTCCAAATCTAGCGATCAGGAATAAGCTGTTCAGCTCATTAGGTTGAGGGACATAGGAGATGGCCACAGTTCGGAATTGATATCGTGTCGTTGGGCCTCCAATCCTTTTGGATATTTTTTTTTTTTTCGCTTAAGCCGAGCTTCTTCTAGAATGGTATTGCTCTAATTTAATCTCGATAATCTTCATATAAGTCTTTCTGTGGCTTGTTTTGTGTTTCTTGTCCATCTTGTTCTAGCTAATAATCCAGTTCGATTACTCAGTTCTATGCCGATCGCTCTTCTTAATGCTAATCAAGACGATCAACTTTCTTTGGGTTAGTGTATTTCGGTATGGCTTCTGATCATTTGCATTTATGTCTTAAAAAATTCAAATGCACAAAAATCTATAGCATAACCTAAGAAATTTGAAGTCCAAAAAAAGATCCTTCTTAAAGGTAAGTCTCATCTTAATCTAGTTTAGATCCAAAATATACTTCAAAAAACTGAAAAACTTAACGCAAAATTTAATGAACAGATTCATTGCGACAACACAATAAAATATGGGACGTTAGACCTAGACGCTAAGGCCCAATTTGGATTGTAGGTAACTTTTTACACGGAATAATCCATATATGGCTTAAAATTAGGATTTTAACATATACAATGGGGATGGAGAAATCTGTGAATTGTGCAGCCATGGAAAAAAGAATAGGGTAGTAGAATCACTTTTACAAGGAATGTTGCATCCCTTCTTCTTTGAAATATAAGGATTGCATGATTTAGGAGCCTTTTCAGTTGCCAGAGATTCTTCCTTTTAATCCTTATCCTTTCTCACACCTTCGATTGTACAAGGGTTTTGCATGGACCCCTTAGTTTGGTTTACAAATAGGTTTCAAGAGTTTTCCATGAATCACATAGATACACACTCAATGCCTAAATACTTAGCAACTTCAAGTGATCATGTATTGTACTTTGTCTTTTTATGTTGTTAGTTTATTTGACTTTCGCTTTTCTAATAATTGATATATGGTCAACTATTGATCTTGTCAGATAAGGAAAGGAATTTAACAATATAAAAAATTTTGATCTTACAACTTTACAAGTATGGGCATAATAAAAATCATCTTTTAAGAAGAACCTGGTATCATTTTTTTTGGGAGTTTCATGATTATTAAGATATCTATCAATGTCACTTTTCCGACCTTATGTCATACATAACCATTATTTTGTGGATAGCTTGGCTAAAAGTTTGAAAAAAATTTATAAGTATGTAAAAAAAGTAGTTGGTCATTGAATACTATCAATTAATCAGCACTTTTGTGCATCATTATGTTTGGACATCAATGCTTGAATATTGTTAGCCATTTTTAACTTTTGTCATGTAAAGAGGTAGAGAATTCAAATAGTATATATAGGGAACTAAGGGTTAAAAAACTTTTAAAAAACTGTTCCAAAAGGAATCTTTCATCCTCTTTTTTCTTTCTTCCTTTCTTTTCTAAGATCACATGATTTGAGAACTTTCCTACTTCATGTGTTTCTTTCCTTTAATCCTTATCATTTGTCTTACCTTTCATCATATATGGGGTCGACATGAATAGCTTAATGGTCTTTTAAATAGACTTAATGAGTAATTTATGTATGTGATCACATAACAATACATCAAACGTAGCTAATTAGGAAAGATTCAATAGCTTCACATGGTCATGCAATGTTGTTCTTTGATTTTGATGGTCTCAGGTTGTTAGTTTGACATTTGCTTTGCTTTGTTGGCAATTACTAGAATGACAACTCATCCATGATTTGCTGGTGGATAATGTTTACTTGTATTTGTTATAAGTTACCTAGGTCAAGATCAAGTTTGACTCATATGTATTCACATTGGCTCAATTAAGTTCAATGATGGTTGTGAATGATATAACAATAACAAAGCAGTTGGCAAAGGTGGGGTGATGGATAAAAAGGAAAATCAAGGGATGATTAGGTGGTTTAAGTTGGGTAAATGAGGTCGGTTAAGGTGAAGTAACTAGAGATGTGCTTTGTGCACAGGGGAGAGAGGGATGAAAGAGTCTTGTTAACGGAGTAGGAGAGATTAGAAGAGGCCTTTTGAAAATGGGTGAGCATGAGTTAGGGTTAGCACAAAATAGTTGTAAACCCTCACATTTAAGCAATTTGAATTTTTTTTTCTATATCTGCTAAATATGAATTACTTCTCAAAAGAAAAAAATTACTTAAAGCTTATAATGTTACAAAATATAATTCAAAAAAATTAGAAAATAAATCTATAAGAAATGATAAAATGTATACTATGCTAATGCATATATGCATGCCATCTCTACTATTTTAATGAGCGGGGCATTTTGTTGTAGGATTCCTACTCATCTATAGCTAGGCCTTTGTAAGGTTATAATAGAATTAAGAAAGAGAGAGAAAAATATATATGGCATTCCAACAACATTTACCACAACATTTATCTATTAGGAAAAGGGAGAATGTTCATTCAATCTATGCATATTTCAAGTTCAAATAGATATACCTGATCTTGAAAATGTGTCAAATCCTAGGCATTGGTATATAGAATCCTAAACTAAAACAGCCCTTGAGTCCCAATATATGGAAATATAATCTTGAGATAATTTGTTTTTTTTTCTTATTCGAGTGCCAAAATAGGAAATTAATTATGACAACCACATTCTTAGCCACCTAATTAGTGTTTTTTTAATTATAACATCCTAGTTTATTAGCTGTCGAACAATATTATTACTGTAATTATCTGCTTTTGACCCCTGAACATCTTCTGTGGTCAAGTTCTTCCTCTCTAGTTGAGTTCCATTTGTTTGTGAACGAGTAAGTTACTTGATATCTTCATACATGATGATGTTCTAGCTTTCAATATCTGCCAAAAAATGTTCTTAATCCAGGTCTATTTTCATCGTGCATATAATATTAAGTCTCAGGCCACAAGCTTGAGACATGGCTCACCGATTGTGGAGCAAATGGACACAACTCCATTGGAAGAACTTGAGATGTACTGTATTACACAGCTGTGGACCCACTACAATTTCCATCCCTTAAAAAAAAAAAATCTCAATTGGTTCATCTTCTGATGCTTACCAACCTTACAATTCCCATTTAATTCCCATTTCCATGCGATATAAAAAATTCAATCTAGAATAAATTTCAAGGCTGATATAAACCCATCCAAAAGAATAAATGTGCCTTAAGTAATTTCCTGAGCACTATAAGAGTAGATCCGTTGTACATCCAGCAGGGGTAGTTGAATGATTTTGAGGTATGTAGAGACAATTAAAGCCACTGGCGGAAAGAATGATAATATTGAGAGATATATGAACATGATATATATATAGATATAACGCTAGCTGAATTGGTTTATTTGTATATAGTCAAGTCCAGCTCTAGATGCTCTTTTCATCCTTGGATTCATACGGATCATGGATTCAAAAGGTGAAAAACATGGATTTGATTACAATTATGTATAGCCAACCTCTAGATCTAGTCTTTCTTTCCATCCATAGATT
>UESW01003936.1:1624308-1650210 GCA_900491605.1 Calamus simplicifolius | reverse complement strand
TGTACCCATCAGCTCGCTGAGCTCGGACCATAGGCTGTGGCATCCGGTAGGGTCTGGCCGATCGGACATGCTGCCGCCAAGAAGTGAGGAAATGGTGATGGGAAGAGAGGAAGAAGAAGAAGCAGGGGGAAAGAAATTTGGTTCAGGCCCGACAGCATGCTTGCCAGCTCACTAAACCCGAGTCTCGGGCGGCAGCCCCCATCGGCACCGGAGAGGCAACTGGTGGGGTTCGGTCGGCCTCCCCCAGCAGGCCATGCTGCCGCCACAGTGAGGGTGATGGGAGAAAAGGAAGAAGAAATAAAAAAAAGGAAAAAGGAGAGAAAAAAGGAAAGAAGACCACCACCGATGGCTAGCACTGGATCGATCACCAGCGGCCAGGCAAGCCCAAGAGGGACTGGTAGCGGCCTTAGGCCGCCAGTCACTCCCCCTTGGTTTGGATGAACCATGGGAGAGAGAGAAGAGAAAGAGAGGGGGCTAGGCCCAGGTTTGGCCCAACCTAGTAAGCCATTGGACCGATTTTTTGAGCCCCAAATCGGGTCGGGCTCAATAAAAGGAAGATGGGGTGTGGATCAATGTTGGTCCTAATTTCTTGAAGAATTTTTATTTTTTTTTGGGCTTATACATTTGAAGATATTCAAGCCCTAAATTGGGTCCAGGATTAGACTAGGTAGAGTTTAGAAATTATTTTGACATGCACATTTTGAAGATTTAAAAATTTAAAAATTTATGTTGTAGGTACCCAAAAGTCTACATAGTTGATTTACATTTTTGGATTAGCATCAGGAGATAAGTAAGCCATTTATTATGATTTTATGAATTATTAAGATATGTAAATTATGGATTTAAATGCTGCATGGCTTTACACAGTGCATTATTTGTTAAATGAAAAATGTATTTGATACATCATATATGCAAATGTCTATTTTTACATGATTATTTGAAGTTGCTAAATTTGATGTATTATTTGAAAAGTGAGAAAATGGGTTTGGTACTATATCTACGAATGACTATTTTATATAGTTATTTGAAAGTGCTAATTTCTGTAAGCATTTTTGGTACCCTTACATGCAAATGATTATTTGACATGGTATTTGAAATTGCTAAAAGTTTTATACAAGGGTACATGTGTATTTTGATATATTCAAACCACTGTATATGTGAAAGTATGTTATTATGCTTTTGGCAACAATACATACTAATTTTTAAATGTGACATAAAAATGATACTTTGTGCCTATGATAATATATCCCACCACGGTCCACTATGACTGATATGATATGACATGATTTGTTAGATGACTTTGGGACCCATCTTTCATAAGGAAAATATGTGGAGGATACATTTCTGGGATGTGCTATGATAGGATATAACATGATATGCTACATGACTTTGATATATCGGAACCTACCTCCATATGAGGAATATGTGAAGGACACACATCCGTGAGATGTGCTGTGATAGGATACGACATTATATGTTACTTGACTCCGTCACTCGCCTCCACATGGGTATATGTAGAGAATACTCCTAGAATGTGTTGTGTAAGATATTACATGTAACATGACACTGATTGCAAGATCCTACCTCCTAGAAAACGTTAATGGAGGTTACACCTTTGGGGTATTCTGTTTACGTGGATGCAGTGTATGATTGGGGGACATTGGTATAAAATGAATTTTTTACATACTAATTACAGTGCTTTTGATTTGAAAATCGTATATTTTTAAAATACTACATAGCATTACTTCCAAATTATTTTGAGCATATGATATGCATGATTTGGTAACATGACGAAATTTATTGGAAATATGGAAGCTTAACATGTGTTTTTACATATGAAAATCTAATTTGCTAAAAACTTGAAATGGCCATATTATATTATAGTAGGCTTACTTACTGGGTGTGAGCTCATTTAAATTTCATAATATTTTTTAGAGCCATAAAACTAAACCAAAAGGATATGGGATAGTTGGAGTTTCTATCAAAGTATCTTAAATCCAAAATTTTGCTATAGCCCTAGACAGTGATTTGATGTACTTTAGCTTGTGGTGTGGTCCAAAACTTATTGTTATGGTTTGTATTAGGAATGCTATCGACTTTTAAATGCCATGCATTTATTATTATTCTCTCTTTATATGATTTGTTATGTCACTGGACGCGTTGCATGCAAGGCATATGGTGGATTGCTACCTCTGGATTCATCGCTATCGGGTCCGGGGGCGTCACAGAAGGCCTTTGCCAACCCACCATATCTGAATGGATCTCAAGGAAACTGGACAGGAAGCGAAAGAAAAATAACATCAATTGTCAAAAGACTTACATGCTAGCATTAAATCATAAGAGGATACGATCCTATGAAACATTGGCATACGGAGATATGCAAGATAGAATAAACTTTATAATAAGTTCCAGCTAAATAATTATGAAGAATAACTCCAATTGAAGTACATGCTTGCTTTGACTTCTATGAATTTGTTATCTCCACGATCAGATGCCATTCTCAAAAGAAGTGGTGGTTTGCTGGGTTTACCATCTGAAAGGATCAGCTGACGACCAGTGCAGCCAATAAATATCGAGCTAAAGGTGGAGAAAGTTTTCCAAAATTGGTACACCCAGGAGAAATGGAAACTGAAACAAAAACAATGCATCACATGTTTAAATTTTATGGTCACATTAAGGGAATATAATACCACATCTAAGACCCACTTAAATAAAGTAGGCAATAAGGAAGAAAGATAAGCTGAATGATTAAGATGAGAATATGAGAGTATATATATAAGGGATCTGTGCAAGGCATGAAGTATAATAATACTCAGATCTATTGAAGTTAAATAGATATTGTTAGTCTTTAACCAAGCATAATCATTGACATCAGTTAGGTGGAGAACAAGGAGAGGGAGGGGGAAAAACTGTTCGCAAAACTTCAAGAAACCACAATGCAAAACTTCAAGAACCACAAAGCATATACCACTCCGTATTCTCCTCTTTAGATCAATAAGAAGAGGAAGGCATTGCAGAAAGTAAAATCGATGCACTTAAATTCAAAAGCACAAAAGCTCTCAATTGACCGGCTTTCGGGATTGTTGCATAAGAGGAGTAATAATGATGTTAGTTTGAGTAATGATGGAACATCGGATAGAAAGCCACGTAGAAGACACAACTCCGTGATATTCAATTTACTAAAGAGTCTTGGTACATTCATGCCACATGGGCCATGGACGCAATCTAGTAGAGTCTACGAGGAGACTCTTGCAAGAGATGAGGCTTTCACAAATTGATGACCCTTAATTGGAAAAGATTAGGAGATCAGTGGGATGAAGAGATTAGTCAAAATTTTGGATCCATGAGGATGGTTTTGTGAGATATAGAAATTGGATATAGAAATTGGCTCTATGTACCAGCTAATGAGGAAATAAAGTAAGAAATATTAAAAGAAGCCCATCTGTCAGGATATGTCATGGAGGTATGAAGATGTGTAAGGATTTAAAGGGAATAGATTGGTGGAACAACATGAAGAGAGAAATCGCTCATTTCATGACAGTGTTTAGTATGTCAATAAGTAAGGGTAGAACATCAAAGACCAGGTAGACCATTATAATCTCTTGAGATTTCACAATAAAAATAGGAGAACATCATTATAGATTATGTTACCAATCCACCTAAGACTCCTAGTTCAAATGATGTAGTCTGGTGATAGAACAATTGATTATTATGGTTTTTAGTTCTAATTCCTTCCGTATTAAGTTTTAATTGAATGAAAATTTATTAAATATTTATCTTTTGTGACAGGGATTTGTGAGCAATTTAGAACTGATTTTTGAGCTAAAAATAAAAAAGGACTTGAAGTGGATGAATGAAGAAAGAGTCAAATTAGAAGTTGGCAGAAGCTGTTAAACGTGGGCGCTTTTAGTGGGATACTGCAGTTCCACAAAATACGAAATTCTGTTCCGATTTTCAGTAGCTTTGCTGACTTAGAAGTTGGTGGTTCCAGATTTTGGGGCTGATTTTTAGAATTGACATAGGGCAACTTGTGTATTTATTGGGGGGCTATTCATTGTGAAAATGAGGAATTTTTCTTTCCTTCTCTCAGCTTTACTCTATTTTTAATATTTTTCTGAGATTAAGACAGTGCAGCAGTAACGGCCTTTAGAGGCTAAACTTCTCTACTTGGTAAAAGGAAGCTGAAACCTTGGAATAAATGTACCGTGAGAATTGATTTGTTCTTTAAATTGTTTACTTTATGCTTTGAGTATTGATTGTTCTTTTGTTATCATTTTTCATGAATGTTTCATTTAATTGCTAGGAGGCCTACTAGTTCATTATTTGTTTCAATCTATTGCTAGATTTAATATTAAACCCGTAATTGTTTAATCCCTTGAATCTGTGAAGCAACTAGGATTTAATGGTTTGCTGCGTCAGAAACCATTGAATTTTGGGAAGAACATTCATCTAAATTAAATACAACCGCTTGTGTTTGTGTTGTTTAGTTTCATCGGTCTCTCTAATTCTTAAGGCTGCCACTAAATTAAACTGAAATGCTTGATTTCAGTTGTTTAGTGGTTAGGGTTCTGTTTGTGGATCGCTTGTTTTCCTCTTAACTATGATTAAGGAGAGATGGGTTCATAATTCCAACGGTGAATTCTCAAGGTATAAGTTTAATTATTTTGTGTCGATGATCGGTTACATTTTTCCAACGGTGGATGTGGACTTGAACCAAGGTTTGTTTTAATTGATTGTTTGAATTATTTTATTTTGACTTCTTTTCAGTTTCTCTTGGTTCTCAAATTTGTTTAACCACCCCCCTATTTGTTATTCTAAAGTTTGCTTTATAACGATCATTAAATCAGAACTTCTCGAGGGATCGATCCTTACTTTCCTATACTACATTAAATTTTTAGTGTTTTATTGCAGGAACATAGGAGTTAAATTGGAGTGTACGCGACAACTCAACCAATTTTTGGCGCCGTTGCCGGGGAGTTCTTAATTTTTATGCTCGTTACAAGGTCTTCAAGGCAAGCTAATCTGCGTTTCGATCCTGAGATTGAAAAGACAGCAAAGAAGCTAAGGAAAGAAGCGAAAAGAAGACCTCAAACACTTCAGCCTGTTTGTGAACAAGAAGAAAACATGGCTGGAAATCAAACATTAAGAGAGCTAGCTGCCCCTGACTTGAATCAACAACCCCACTGCATTACATTTCCTAACTTAAATGATGGTGCTACATTTGAACTTAAATCCGGACTAATTCATCTTTTGCCAACTTTTCGTGGACTTACAGGTGAAGATCCTAACAAACACCTGAAGGAATTTCATGTGGTTTGTACCGGGATGAAACCAAATGGAGTTACAGAGGAGCAAATAAAGATAAGGGCCTTTCCATTCTCTTTGAAGGACGATGCACAAGATTGGCTTTACTATTTACCAGCAGGGAGTATAACTACTTGGAATGAAATGAAGAGACAATTTCTAGAAAAATACTTTCCTGCCTCAAGAGCTGCTAGTATCAGAAAGAAATTGTGGAATTAGGCAACACAGTGGTGAAACATTGTATGAATACTGGGATCGTTCAAGAAATTGTGTGCAAGCTGCCCACACCATCAAATTAGTGATCAGTTACTTATTCAGTACTTTTACGAAGGTCTTCTATTAACTGATAGGAGTATGATCGATGCTGCAAGTGGTGGGGCTTTGGTTGACAAGACACCAGAAGCTGCTCGAACATTGATTGCAAACATGGCATCCAATTCTCAACAGTTCGGAGTCAGACAAGATCACTCAATCAAACGAGTAAACGAGGTAAATTCTTCTTCCATAGAACAAAGAATTGATGATCTGACTTCTCTTGTTCGTCAAATTGCTGTAGGAAAAATGGAGACAGCCAAGGCTTGTAGCATTTGTTCAATGATAGGACATCCAACGGACATGTGTCCGACACTTCAAGAGGAGCATGCTGAAGTGAATGCAGTAGGAGGATTTCTAGGACAGCAGCAGCAGCGTCACTACAACCCGTATTCGAACACATATAACCCAGGTTGGAGGGACCATCCAAATCTTCGTTATGGAAATGCAATAACAAATCAGCCCATTCAAAATTTTCAGCCATACAAACAGCCCTATATGCCGAGGCAGCAACAACAACCTGCTCAAAATTCCGAATCAGGTATGTCTCTTGAAGACATCGTTAAATCATTGGCAACTAATACCATGAAATTTCAGCAGGAAACTAGAACAAGCATTCAAAGTTTGGAAAATCAAATGGGCCAAATGGCCACTGCCATTAGTCGGTTGGAAGCAGAAAATTCAACCAAATTGCCATCTCAGACCGTGGTAAACCCGAGAGAAAATGCAAGCGCCATGGTGTTGCGCAGTGGCAAGGAACTGGAGCAACGTGGGCACGTCCAGCCACATGCGAATGCCAAAGCAGAGTCCAGTCTAAAAAAAAGATAGCGTAGATTCGGACTCTTAAAAGAACAACAATGCGACAGGTAAGTTTTCTAAACCATCTTTGTGTAAGTATGAACCTATTCCTCCTTTTCCCGAAGCTTTAAAAGGTAATCAAAAATTTGAAAGTAATTCAGACATCTATGAGACTTTTCGAAAATGCGAGGTGAACATTCCACTCTTTGATGCAATTAAACAAGTCCTCGTTATGCCAAATTTTTGAAAGAGTTGTGTACAGTGAAAAGGAATCAAAAAAAAAATGCGAAAAGATAAGAGTTGGAGAAGGTGTGTCAGCCATAATTCAGAAAAATTTACCTGAGAAATGCAAGGATCCAGGTATGTTTTATATTGCTTGTAAAATTGGTGGCATAAAAATTGGAAAGGCAATGTTAGATTTAGGAGCATCCATAAATGTCATGCCTTATTAGCTCTAAATCTTGGTCCTTTAGAAAAGAATGGTGTTGTTATTCAGTTAGCAGATAGGTCAAATGCATACCCAAAAGGGTTGATTGAAGATGTTCTTGTTCAAGTCAATGATAAATTAGTTTTCCCTGCTGATTTTTATGTTCTCGACATGGAAATTAATGATCATTCAGCATCTATTTTGTTGGGGAGACCTTTTTTGAAAACAGCTAAAACAAAGATAGATGTTCATGACGGTACACTCACTATGGAATTTAACGGTGAATCATTCCAATTTAACATCTACGATGCTATGAAATATCCTGATGTTGATTTTCCAGTTTATTCAGTTGATTTAATTGATTCTTTAGCACAGGATATTTTTGAGCTTGATGGTGAAGATAGTTTGGAAGTGGCTAACCGAGAATGTCATTCAAAGGGAATTAAAGATTTCAAATTGAGACCTGATTTACAGAATACATTGGCTGAAATGGATACATTTTTCGAACTGAAAACAGCAGGTAATGTGTCTATATTGAGCTGGCAGTACCTAGTGATAGACTTGTACCTTCTGTTTTGCAGGCTCCCATACTTGAATTGAAACCACTTCCAAATAACCTCAAATATACATATCTTGGAGATGGAGGAACACTACCTGTGATTATTTCCAGTAGGTTAGATGAGGAGCAAGAAAAAAGACTGATTCAGGTATTGAAGAAGTACAAAACAGCCTTGGGTTGGACTATTGCAGACTTAAAAGGAATCAGCCCTTCGACATGCATGCATCGCATTTTGTTAGAAGAAGGAGCTAAGCCAATTCGACAACCACAAAGAAGGCTAAATCCCCCTATGATGGAGGTGGTAAAGAAGGAAATTCTTAAGCTTCTTCAAGCTGGGGTTATATACCCAATTTCAGATAGCCAATGGATCAGCCCAGTTCAGGTAGTGCCAAAGAAAATGGGAATTACGGTTGTGGAAAATGTAGATGGCGAAATGGTTCCTACGCGAGTTCAAAATGGATGGAGAGTATGTATTGATTACAGGAAATTGAACTCGGTAACAAGGAAGGATCATTTTCCTTTGCCTTTCATTGATCAAATGTTAGAGAGGTTAGCTGGTTGTGCTTATTATTGCTTTCTAGATGGTTTTTCAGGATACTTTCAGATTGCAATTGCCCCGGAAGATCAGGAAAAAACAACTTTCACCTGTCCATTTGGAACTTTCGCATATCGTCGAATGCCTTTCGGAGCCTGTAACGCTCCAGCCACTTTTCAGAGATGTATGGTAAGCATTTTTTCAGATTATGTTGAACACTTCATGGAAATCTTCATGGACGATTTTACTGTTCATGGAAATTCATTCGATAAATGTTTACATAACCTAACATTAGTTTTGCAGAGATGTATAGACAGCAACCTTGTTCTTAACTTTGAAAAATGCCATTTCATGGTTGAACAAGGGGTTGTTCTAGGACATGTTGTCTCAGCCAAAGGTTTAGAGGTAGATAAGGCAAAAATTGATATTATTAAATCTCTGCCTTACCCCGCTAGTGTGCGGGAAGTCCGTTCCTTTCTTGGACATGCAGGTTTCTACAGAAGATTCATCAAGAACTTCTCCAAGATAGCTCTACCCCTTTGTAGGTTATTGCAGAAGGAAGTAAATTTTGAATTCGATGAAGAGTGCAAAAGTGCATTTGATAGACTGAAGAATCTACTGACTTCAGCACCGATAATACAGCCACCCAACTGGAGTCTTCCTTTTGAAATCATGTGTGATGCAAGTGATCAAGCTGTAGGAGCAGTTCTGGGGCAACGAAGTGGAAGAGTGCCATATGCCATTTACTACGCCTCAATGACTTTGAATGATACCCAGAAGAACTACTCCACAACAGAAAAAGAGCTGCTTGCTATTGTTTTTGCATTAGAAAAATTTCGGTCCTATTTATTGGGTACTAGAGTAACTATTTTTTCTGATCATGCAGCTCTTAAATACCTCATGACAAAGAAGGACGCAAAGCCCAGACTAATACGGTGGATTCTTCTGTTGAGTGAATTCAATTTGGAAATCAAAGATAAAAGTGGTACTGAGAATCGTGTAGCTGATCACCTGAGCCGTTTACCCCAACTGAATTCAGAATTTGCATTGAAGGAAGAATTCCCTGATGAGCAATTGTTCTCTGCACATTTGCAGTTACCCTGGTATGCAATTTTAGTAAATTATTTAGCTACCAGAAGAATGCCTGATGATTTTTCCAAAGCTCAAAGGGACAAGCTCAAAAGCGATGCCAAATATTATGTATGGGATGACCCCTACTTGTGGAAGCATTGCTCTGATCAGATAATCAGAAGATGTGTGCCTGAAACAGAAATCTCCTCCATTCTTAGTTTCTGTCACTCCTACGCATGTGGAGGACATTTTGGATCAAAGAGGACAGCAAGGAAAGTCTTGGATTGTGGTTTCTATTGGCCTTCCTTATTCCGAGACTCTTATTCATTTTGTAAGTCATGTGAACAATGCCAAAAGTCAGGTAACATTTCAAAGAAAAATGAAATGCCTCAAACTCCAATTTTGGTTTGTGAAATTTTTGATGTTTGGGGCATTGATTTCATGGGACCCTTTCCATCCTCGTTTGGTTTCGTTTACATTTTATTAGCAGTAGATTATGTCTCAAAATGGTGGAGGCGAAAGCTACCCGAACTGATGATTCTAAAGTTGTTTCAGGCTTCTTAAAAACAAACATCTTTAGCAGGTTTGGTATACCTAAAGCTTTGATCAGTGATCAGGGAAAACATTTTTGTAATCGAACAGTGGCAGCAGTACTGAAGAAGTATGGGGTTACACATAAGATTGCCACTTCCTACCACCCACAAACTAGTGGACAAGCTGAAGTTTCAAACAGAGAAGTTAAATCGATCCTTGAGAAGACAGTTGGTCCAACTAGAAAGGATTGGAGCTCAAGATTAGAGGATGCTCTATGGGCTTACAGAACAGCCTATAAAACACCAATTGGGATGTCTCCTTACAGGTTGGTATTTGGCAAGCCATGTCATCTTCCTGTTGAATTAGAACACAAAGCTTTTTGGGCTGTCAGGAATTGCAACTTGAATTTGGAAGAAAGTAGTAAACACAGAAAGTTACAGCTACAAGAGTTGGAAGAAATTCGAAATGAGGCATATGACAATTCTAGGATTTACAAGAGAGAACCAAGGCATTTCATGATAAGATGATTTCGAGGAAGGAATTTGCTATTGGACAAAAAGTTCTCTTGTATCATTCCAGACTCCGCTTGTTTCCAGGTAAGTTAAGGTCTCGCTGGATTGGACCTTTCATTGTTACTAATGTGTTTCCTCATTGTGCAGTAGAAATTAAGAGTTTGGAAACTTCGAAAGTGTTTAAAGTCAATGGTCATAGACTTAAACTATTTCATGAAGGTTTACAGGTTGAACAGGCAGAGGAAATGGAATGAAAGACCCAATTTATCTTGTTTAAGACTTCAAGAGGATGTCTGGCTGAAGACATAAAACTTAGCGCTTATTGGGAGGCAACCCAATAGACTTGCTAAGCTTAATCTTGCTGTTTATTATTTTTTTTTGTGTTCTTTAAAAAAAAAAAAAAAAAGAAGCAGAAAATTTTTGTATGCGTTTTGTGGGTTTTTAAGGTTTTGCAGGAACAAAATTGTTTTGAAGCCCTGACGCAAAGCATGAGTACGAATTTCTTCTGTAAATCCAATGAGACATGATTCCTGGTTAATCTATGTGGAGGGCCAAGTGGCATCAATGAGCAACACGAACTGAACTTATTTGAATTTGCGGCGGAACAGGGCAGTATCTCTACTCTCACTTCTTTATTTTTCTTGTTGAGACCCTCCTTATGTGCTTGATTGTGTTGATATCACATTGAGGACAATGTTTAATTCAAGTAGGGGGGAATTCAAAGAGCAAGTCTGATTTGTGTTGTTTTGTTCTTCTCTTTGGGTTCTGTTGCGTCCACTTTTAAGTTGTTGTTTATGATTGCTGTGTGAATAGGTTGGTTGAGTATGCTTTGGGGACTTGGTTAGCTAAGATTGAGAGTAATGAAATGCTGACTGCTTAGATTAACGGGGAGTATGCACTTATATAAACTTTGTTAATCAACTGACAAAGCATTTATGTGAAAATGAGGTGACTTCATTTGACTAAGTGAGCTTTTGAGCCGAAAAGGATTGATACATTATTTTTTTCAATCTCTGTTTTTCTATTGAGTGGTATTCTTCTATGTGAATTTCTCTCTAGAACTTGCTTGGAACCATTCAAGACCACATTAATATATGCATGCATGAAAGTGATTAAAGGCCATTTTTTATAAACCCTTTAGTTTAAAAAAATTCCTACCTTAATGCAATCCTTAGTTAACCCCTTTGAGCCTGTTAAACATTTTTCTTGAATGGCACAAAACCCAGGCCTGTATCCGTACCCAACCATAGTTATTAGTAGGGTGTTTTAAGCTGAATTTCATTCCAATGACATCAATAAAAAAAAAAAAAAAAAAGAAAGAGAGAGAAGTTTTTTTTCAGCAAGAACTCTGTTAACAATACATGATTTTGCAAAAGAATGGCTATGAGTGTAATAAGTCTCTTTGCCCCAGAAAGTGGTTGTCTGCTTAAATGCTTAAATGCCCTATTGATGACTATGGTTCAGCCTATTTATCCCTCATTCCTACCCCTCCACCCAGCCCCATTACAACCTGAAGTAAAGCCCTTTTTGATTTGTGCATGCATGTATTTTAAAGTGGTGGCGATTTGGTGTATAAGCAAGCATATGGTAGATTCTTTTATATATGAAGAATTTGTGTGAAAACACCAACCCATAAACACTTGAGTGAACTGAGTGATAACTGCGAGGAAGTCCACTGAAACTTCACTTATGCTTTGAAATGAGATTACCTTAGTTTATCTTTGTTCATATCTTCTTGTGAAGTTTTGGTATGGTATATGGAATTACTCAAAATCTTGGTTGGTTTGAGTCCTAAAGTGTGCTTTTCTGTTATTTGTTTTGGGAAGTGTTTTGATTTTGTTTAGTTGCTTGAGGGCAAGCAATGGTTCAAGTAGGGGGGAATTTGACAGAACAATTGATTATTATGGTTTTTAGTTCTAATTCCTTCCGTATTAAGTTTTAATTGAATGGAAAATTTATTAAATATTTATCTTTTGTGACAGGGATTTGTGAGCAATTTAGAACTGATTTTTGGAGCTAAAAATAAAAAAGGACTTGAAGTGGACGAATGAAGAAAGAGTCAAATTAGAAGTTGGCAGAAGCTGTTAGACGTGGGCGCTTTTAGTGGGATACTGCAGTTCCACAAAATACGAAATTCTGTTCCGATTTTCAGCAGCTTTGCTGACTTAGAAGTTGGTGGTTCCAGATTTTGGGGCTGATTTTTAGAATTGACATAGGGCAACTTGTGTATTTATTGGGGGCTATTCATTGTGAAAATGAGGAATTTTTCTTTCCTTCTCTCAGCTTTACTCTATTTTTAATATTTTTCTGAGATTAAGACAGTGCAACAGTAATGGCCTTTAGAGGCTAAACTTCTCTACTTGGTAAAAGGAAGCTGAAACCTTGGAATAAATGTACCGTGAGAATTGATTTGTTCTTTAAATTGTTTACTTTATGCTTTGAGTATTGATTGTTCTTTTGTTATCATTTTTCATGAATGTTTCATTTAATTGCTAGGAGGCCTACTAGTTCATTATTTGTTTCAATCTATTGCTAGATTTAATATTAAACCCGTAATTGTTTAATCCCTTGAATCTGTGAAGCAACTAGGATTTAATGGTTTGCTGCGTCAGAAACCATTGAATTTTGGGAAGAACATTCATCTAAATTAAATACAACCGCTTGTGTTTGTGTTGTTTAGTTTCATCGGTCTCTCTAATTCTTAAGGCTGCCACTAAATTAAACTGAAATGCTTGATTTCAGTTGTTTAGTGGTTAGGGTTCTGTTTGTGGATCGCTTGTTTTCCTCTTAACTATGATTAAGGAGAGATGGGTTCATAATTCCAACGGTGAATTCTCAAGGTATAAGTTTAATTATTTTGTGTCGATGATCGGTTACATTTTTCCAACGGTGGATGTGGACTTGAACCAAGGTTTGTTTTAATTGATTGTTTGAATTATTTTATTTTGACTTCTTTTCGGTTTCTCTTGGTTCTCAAATTTGTTTAACCACCCCCCTATTTGTTATTCTAAAGTTTGCTTTATAACGATCATTAAATCAGAACTTCTCGAGGGATCGATCCTTACTTTCCTATACTACATTAAATTTTTAGTGTTTTATTGCAGGAACATAGGAGTTAAATTGGAGTGTACGCGACAACTCAACCATCTGGGTAATTGTGGGTCGATTAGCGAAGTCCTCCCATTTTCTACCAATCAGAGTCAATCACAGTTTGGGTCGGCAAAATTTTATACTAAGGAGATTGTTAAGCTTCATGGAGTTTCGGTGTCCATCGTGTCAACTAAAGACACTCGTTTTGTTTCAAAATTTGAAAAAAGCCTACATAAAGCCTTGGATACTAAACGGAATTTTAGTATGGGTTTTCATCCACAAATAGATGGATAGTCAGAAAGAACTATTCAAATATTGGAGGATATGCTAAGGGCATGTGCCATTGAACTAAAGGTTGCTTGGGAGGACCATTTTCCATTACTAGAAGACACTATATGGAGGGAAATATCGATCCCCAATTTGTTGGGATGATGTTGGTAAAACAAAATTACTAGGACCAAAGATAGTATAGTAGATAGTGGAAAAGATTTAGTAAAGTAGAAAGCATCTCTGCCCAAAGTAGACAAAAGAGTTATGCGGATCTCAAAGGCAAGAGTTGAAATTTCAAGTGGGTGACCATGTGTTTCTTAAGGTGCTACCTACTAGGGGAATCCCTAGATTTAGAATGAAAGGCAAACTCAGACCTAGATATATTGTATCATTTGAAGTTCTAGAGAAGGTTGGTGAGGTTGTGTATAATATTGCTCTACCACTTATGCTGGTTGGAGTACATAATCAGCTCCATATATCCATGCTAAGGAAGTGTATACCAGACTTGACTTAGGTCATGGAGCTAAGTACTCCAAATATTAATAAGAATCTAACCTATGAGGAGTATGCAACATGAATAATTGATAGTGAAGAGCAAACTCTTCATAATCGTGTCGTTCGTTATGTGAAGGTATAATGGAGTAACCACTCAGAACGAAAAGCAATGTGGGAACTGGAAGATATTATGAAACAATATTACTCTCAACTTTTTGAGAATTGAGGTACACAAATTTTAAGGATAATTTTTATCTTTTTCAAGAGGGAAAGAATGTGAGACCTAACCCTTTTAGGCTAACTCACTTAAAATTAAGATGCAATTTGGCTAGATTAAGTAAAAAATTATAAAAAAATATAATTAGAACTCTTAATTTAATATATATTCATGATATTTGGTATTGGGTAACTTTCTAATGCATTTTAAATCACTCAAATTGGAGTTCAATTGAGGAAGTTATGATCCATTTAATGAACATTTATAACTATTGACAAACTTCAAATAAATTATAAAAATACCATTGATGACAATTAAAGATGATTTTTGGTGTTTTTATCTGAATTTTTATATTTTAAAAATTATGTTGGATAAATTAGATGTTAGTTTTAAGTCAAAATCTATTTTTGAATATTTAAATTGATATTTATCTCTTTAGTTTTCTTAAATAAATGAGAATCCTATTAAAACTAGAAAGTTTATTTATTTTAGCAGATTAGTATCTTATAAGGGATGGAAAACTTATTTGTTTTAAGAGCCAAGAATCTATTTTTAAATATTTAATGGATATTTATCTCTTTAGTTTTTTTTAAAGAATCAATATTCTACTAGAATTGAGAAGTTTATTTGTTTTAGCTGATTAGTATCTTATAAAAAGTAAAAAGCCTACTTGGTTAAATAAGACTCAATGGAGATCTTTTGATATCATATCAATAATTTAGAAGGATGAAGAAGGTAAAGTTTGAAGGATCAAGACCCTTGAGTATCAAAAATTGAGAATTAATTTCTAATGATGTTATTTAAAGAGATAAGTAATGATTGACCATTTTTGAAATTTATCATTTTTAAAATCAATAAATATTTAGTATTGTATACTTACATATTGTATGCTTGTTTTATGAATATTGTATGCTTGCATATTGACCATGATGTTGGACTGATCACGGATAAGATTTAATGAGATAGAATGAAACTGAATTAAAGATTTCAAACCTAATTATGCTGGATGATTTGAATACCCTACCAGTAAGGTTATATGCTGAAAAAAACCTATGATTTTGGAGGATATATTCTATTAATACCATACCAATAGGGCTATACATTGAAAAAACTCATGACCTTAGGAGATATACTTTGCCTTACTTGTGAGGCTGAAACACTAACGCTATCATTCTAGCATAGTAGGATTAGATCACATGGCAAAATGAGAACTAAGATTAGATGATATGATATAATAGAAACTAATAATGTAATAACTATAGATTATATGTTTCAACTGATAAATTGTATCTATATAGTGTCATAATGTTATATTTTAGAAGGCTAATTATTGAAACTAAGAATGTAATAACTATAGATTATATGTTTTAACTGATAAATTGTATCTATATAGTGTCATAATGTTATATTTTAGAAGGCTAATTATTGCTTGTTAGGTTGTGGAGCTTATTCTAGAAGGCTAATCATATCTATTTATGCTTTGGTTTGTTTTGGAAGAAGATACCCTAGGGTATCACAAGAATATTAAACCAGTGCAAAAGCAATAGATAACTGTCATTTGGAAAGAGTAAGTTGCTATGATGCTAGGATGAAATCAAAAAGTGTAGTATGAAATTCTCAAAATGCTCATATACATAAGTGAATTTGTTGAAGCCATTACATGTAGTGAATAGAAACAGGTCTTTCTGAGACCAAAACGATTATAGCTGAGCCCATCAGAAAACTGGGGGAGTCATAATTACACAGCCACAATGGCTCTTTAATTTCCAAAAAAAATTCAATGGACGATGGCTTAAACTTCATCTATACACTGTAAATTAAATATCAAACTATTTTTTCCATCTCTGGAGCAAGCATGTTTCAAGATTCTGATGTAGAGGTCCCTCTGTATCATTCTTCCATTTGAGAATGAGGAAATCTTTCCTTGGTGTTCAGGCATTAAAATTTTACTCCTCAGCAATGCTGTTAAAACATGAAATTTTCTTGGACAAGAGAACAAGACTTCCTGAAAACATATAAAGCTACCATCATGAAGATGAAAGAATGGTCTAAATGTGCTAATGCCTATAACAGACATCTTCTCTATCTAAAATATAAAGTAGAAGTTCTGCAAAATAGATACAATAGCAACAATAAGAGGACATATGTAATACCTTAAGGTAACTTCTCAGATGCTCATGTCATCTCCTCTCTGAAGCGTTCTTCGCTGGAAAGACCAACTCACCCGCTTTCTCCAAGCAGATACTCGAGCAGATACTCGCGAGTAGAGAGATGGAAAGATGAAACAGAATAATAAAAAGAGCAGTATCACAGCACAAAGTATCATAACATTAATGAACCCATCTTTTATTTCAGGGTCCCTCTGGTTTGTCCATGGAACACCTCCAACATTCATCCCAAATACTGCAACAGAAAAAAGAGAGAAATATCATCTACTATTAAAGGAAATGGTATTTTAAACTTTACTCTAATTTGAGGAGCAAGAAAACTTACTTCCAGTAACAATGGATAAAGGAAGGAAAATCATCGAGAGGAAAGAAAGGTAGTATAGTTTCCGATTTATCTGTTCTGACTGCCAGCTATCAAGACCAGCCTGAACTGCTGTTACCCGATTTGTTATGAATCCCAAGTTCTCTTTTAGCCTCCTAAGACGACCAATTGGTTCTTCAAGAGCAACAATGTCTTCACTTGCAAACCACCTTTTGGCAGCACACTTCTCTTTCACACGTAGAAAGACCTGTTCACCATGAGAAACAACCTGGAATACAAAATAATGTGGTATATCAGAATCTAGAGTTCATATTTGCAAGGTTTTTCATAAACATCACCAAAAGAGAGTTCAAAATTGTGACAACACCGAGCGACAGCTAGCTTGGACATCTAGGATTTCAAATTTAGTAGATAATATTAGCTGCGAAGCATATCTTCTTCTATTCCCCTATTCCATTTTCTCTTTTGTTGGTATACTTTTCAAATTATAAAAAAGTTTTGTTGGTTTGCTTTTCAAATTATAAAAAAGAAAAGTACCTGTAGAAGGCGCTGCAAATTCAGATGCATTTTTGGGAATCTTCTGTCATCCAACATTTGTTTTTTTAATGAGGAGCCACCTGCAGTGAAAATAATCTCAGTATTTATTTATTTATTTTCCATTAAAAATGGAAGCATAAAAGATTAAGACTATCACAGTAAATTATTTTACAAATCCTACTATAACCTCAAGTAGCTTCTAAAGCTACATAAGCTTACAAAGTTGGGCATTAAGGGCCAGTCCAACAAAATATAATTAGGCTGAATGGCTACAAACATCAATAGCTACTTAGAGACACCTGAATAATATCATACAGAACCTTTCATGAAGTATGCAGTACATAACAAATGATATGCATACGTACTCATGCAGTTTATACAAACAAATGACAGGCATATGAGATACAGAAATATATTTTTTCAGTGGCCTGAACTTGAATAAAGTTGCAGCCGCTTGATGGATGACCAAATTATTGGCATGTAAATGAATTTATTGAAAACAAACAGGCATATTAAAACCCAATTGGTGGAGAAAAATAAATTTCAAATGAAGCATTTTTTCCATGGAATGTTTTGCTTTCAGAAAGACAACGATGTGTGTGTGCGCGCGTGCGTGTAATGTTATCATCATCAAGTGATATGCTAAGCTCAAAGGATACACCTATAGATCCCCTGAACAAAAGCAATGCCTTTTGGTTACCCAGTCAAACTGACACATAAATATGGGAAACAGGACATGGTATCACCAAAGAGTTCATTTTCAATGGATGAAGATTGTGAACGACCATGATAGCTTCATGGATGAGCTCAATTATGGAAACCAAGGTTTTAGAACTCTGGTTTTGGTCCTTTAAGTCGTGTTTTGATTTTGGAAATTTTAGAGATTTTAGCAATTTTGCTCCAAGTTCAGAATTTTGGTCAAAAAATTCAAGAAAAATCGAAAAAGAAAAATAAAAAAAATATTTTACACTATTGATTGTATTCTGAGTTATTTAGGGTTATAGTTTGTGAGTTTTGGAAGTTCTGGGTTGAAAATAAAGTTATTAAACTGTTTGAAAACTTAATACATTTGATATATTAGATATTTCCTCTAACTTTTATAATTATCCTATACTTTTTACTAATTCTTATAATTTCCCGACACTTTTCTCTACTTTTAAAATTTTTCACATTTGCTCTATAATATTTAACTAGACTTCCACTAAGCATACTCATTTTATTCCATTTAATAACTAATCTAAGCAAGGAAAAGACATCAAAGCATATTTGATTGCATTTCATTACATTCCATTTAAAAAATTCAAAAAGAAAGAGAAGACCTATCAAAAAATAAACGCTTTTTGCTTCACTATTTTAGTTTAACATATTATTTTACCTAAAAGAAGAGGAAAAATTCATTTGAATAAGAAAAAGAAACATAGGAACACAAGGCTTTCGAATTAGTAAAGATACACATTAAGTTACCAGCTTTCTCACTATAATTACAAAACTTAATCAAAAATAACATAAATTATATTTTTAAGTTAATGGTAACAAATTTCATAAAACATTAGAATACATTGAACATAAAAAATTAAAAAAGTTACCAATTTCAACCAGTTTTGGTCCATAATGGCTGAAACTAGCCAACACCGACTAAAACAAAAATTTTGATCAATTTTAGATTATGGTGTCGGCTGAAATTTCAAACCCTGATTGGGTCCTAAAAATGAAACATTGAAAAATTGAAGCCTGAATTTTCTAAATAGTGCAAGAAAGTAGGTTATAGTAAAAATATTTTCTTCCATGAAAATGTTGAGTTCTATCACTTCCAAAAGTCCTGATTAACAAAATATAGTATCATATGCAAAGTTTTGTGTTTATAACCACAAATTGCAATAACGGAAAAAGATTGTTTATCAAAGTTAGCCTCAACTACAGAAATCATTGCCCCCAAACTGTCTTCCTTCCCCTTGATCATTTGGAATCCATGGATATTTTGAGGAGGTATAAACATGACAATTTATTTTAATATGTCCTACCACAGCCATAAGAGGTGTACATGTAGTACATAATAAGCTTATGTTCTATGCCACTAGATTTTGCAAAAGGGCTACACTTTAATAAGAAAAACCTGCAGCCCAAGCCCACATGCTAGCTCGTTAACCTGCAATCAAGCTCACATGCTGGCCCAATTAACTTCTTTAGCTAATCAAAACCATATCGCTCAAAAACTCGAGTGAAAGTTAATTGATAGCAAGTGAACTTGGATTATAAGTACATAACATGTTTCATTCCCATTAAATGTCGAATTATTCTTGGGATATTACAAAAATCATAATCAATTGCCCAAGTGCTTTACCATGAAAAATAGACATGTTACCACATCTGATTAAGGCATCAAAAAAGTGAGCCTTTTCTAAGTTGAAAGCGTTAGAAAGGTTCCATCCAGCATCATGATAACTAAAACAAAATTAAAATGACTGAAAGGAGAAGCAAACAAGATTCCCTAATGTCAAATCATTTGTTCTGAGAAGTAGTCTTCCATGGAGTCACTAGTTAAAACTGAGCCAGACTTGGTCAACAAAATCAAAAATTTACCCAAGTCATGTATTAACAATCAGAATGATCTCCATCATGTAAATTTCACATTTCTGAGTAATACTTTGATATATGTGGTCAAATACTCCATCCATAATGAACCTACCACTATTATAAAGATTCAAAATGTCCAAATTTGTCTCTAAAGGAATCCAAGTAAGTCCTTACTTTCCTATCACCTTTTTTTAAGGGAATAATATTTTTCTTTAATAAATGTTTTAACTAACTCAAGTGACATGAATAGTTTATTAGTTTCTTATACTGTCATATATATATATATATAAAGTCTTCTAGACCATGTTCCTAGATTCTCTTTTTCTGGAGTCATGCGGTTCTAACTACCATTTTTTCTTTAATATATCTTCTTTCCTTTCTTTCCGATATTCATAGTTTAGTTTTTTTACCCTTTATTGATTCTATTCTCATTGACAATTTTTTCCTATTGGGCCTGATATTTTACAATTTCTCCCAATCCTATAAAAATTATTAATAAATTTTTATTTCTTATTATCCAATCAGGTATAATTATGTTATCGGAACCATCAATTTTCAGCAACTATTTAAACAGCAATTTATAAATTTAGTATCCAATTCACAAAAGTTAGCAATGTAATAAAAAATTAAGATAAAATGAATATAACGTGGAGTATGATTTGTGAAGAATATTGATTACCTTTATCCAATTCGAGCTCAATTGAATCCAATTCCATCTCTAGTTTAGTCGCCATATCTTGCACATGATCCACATGGGTATCAATAATATGCACAACCAAATTCGACACCGATTTCGGCACCGGATTATCGGCGTCCTCCGAGTGATTCATCGTCAACAAAAACTCCAGCACGTGCTCTTCAATCACAAAACTCCCAGACCTCGCCTTCTCTCCATCCCTCACCACGCTCGGAATCTCCGACAACAGCGACTGACCCATCGGCGAGAACCCCAGCCTCGGCACCCTCCCCAGCGATACCGGAACAACCGAATTCTCCGTCACCCTCGCTGCAAGCCGCAAAGTAAAATTGCTCGCTGCGGGGCCCGCGGAATTCACGCGGAAAACCAACGCACCGTCGACGTGGCCGCAGAAGGGGCCGTTGCTAACTAGAGTTAAGATGTCTTGGAGTTTTAACGGGGGGCAGAGGACGTCAATGAGGTGCTTGGTGGAGAGAGCCAGCTTTTGGTTTCCTTTCGGGAGCTCGACGTGGTACCAGTAGAACTCTCTGCCATTGGCGCTGCCGTCGCCTTCTGAGAGGTCCCATTCTTTGGTGGAGTAGTTGCCGAGACCGTCGAAGCAGTAGGCGCGCTTCTTGACGGCGCCGGGAAAGTGGGTGCGAGGGAGACACGAATCTTTGGTAGGCACGTACTCGGCGGCGCCGGAGTTTCCGTCTTCGCCGCCGGCGAGATCCATTGGGGAAACGCGGGGAAGAATGTGGTAGGAAACAGGTAGCAGAGTCATTACCAGGGCAGCAAACACAAGAAAATTAATCGGGCAGAGACTCATTAATTATAAGATATAAGATATCTGTAAGTTGGAAACGAGAAGGATCTTCTTAACTAGATAACGTATCTGAACAATCCGGATCCATCGGGTTTAACGCGGATAAAGCAATCGGAAGCTACAAGCACGCGTTCTCAAAGAGGTGCTTCTAACTTCTAAGTTCTATCGACCGACTTCGTTTAGATTAGATCCAATGAGAACAACTACCGTATCATTCCAAGCCACCGCCTCCTACCTGAAAGTCACTTTTACTTGTTTAGGGATTTAATTAGATGTACGGATGGAGCGTCCAACCTGATCCGATAGGTATGAAATTCTAGGAAAAGATTTTGTACATCGCTCCCGATGCAGCAAAGCTTACGTATACTGCACCATCTTTTCTGATTGATCCACATGGCTCCTACATGGATGATCTGCCGGGCTGTATGGCTCTACTTTGATGTTACGTTCTGAACGTGACGACCATTTAAAGCAGTTCGCTTTTTTTTAAAAATTAGCGTACGGACGAAAATGCCCTTTCCCTCTATCCTAGCGCCATTTTACATTGTATTTCATCTGTGCAAGAAGAACTCTCTTTCTTCCCCGGTCGAAAGAAAATATTTCAGCTTCGAGGCTAGAAAACCTGGCTACTGGAGTCTATGTACAAAAACTTCTGGATGAAATGTCATCCGCAGCACAAAGTAAAAAGTCTTTCCTCCAACTTCTTTCTAAAGCTCCTTTATTACACCAACAGTTTTTTTTGGTTAGAGTTAGTTAATGCGTGACCAAACCGTTTAATGCGCGGGTAACTTCCTTAGAACAAAATAGTTATGACATTCTGGGAGTCATAACTATTTTATAAGCACGAATATCATACTCTTTTAACTAGGATGTTATACCTCATGAACTGGGGTGTCGTCAGAGTGGTTCGACCTATATTCCCCGTTATTTCCTATCCATATAGCTCTAGTGTCGTCGTTAAAGCTATGACACCTCTGATATACTGTTAAGACACCGTAGTTACAAGCCTAGGACACCCGTGCTTCAAACGAAAGCTCCTACGAGACACCCGTGCTTAGAACTAACCGCACGGAGAATCCCCGCGACACCCCAGGGAGAATTGGATTTCGGCCGAAACTCCTACGAGACACCCTTGTTGAAAGCTCACGACACCCTAGCTTTAAGGCGACGACACCCGTGCTTAGAACTGATCACGGTGAGAATACCCGCGACACCCCTTGTCGAATTCAGCCTAAACACCTTCGCGACACCCCAGTTGAAATCTAATGACACCCTAGCACCAATGCTACGACACCCGTGCTTAGAAATGACCGCGCGGAGAATCCCCGCGACACCCCAGGGAGAATTGGATTTCGGCCGAAACTCCTTAGAGATACCCCTGTTGAAAGCTCACGACACCCTAGCTTTAAGGCGACGACACTCGTGCTTAGAACTGACCACGGCGAGAAGGCCCTCGACAACCAAGTTACTAAAATTTATTTTTATTTATCAAAAAAAAAAAGTACATTAGCCCTCACTAGGGCTTCTCATCTCCTTCGATCGCTGCGTTGGCGATCTGGCGCTGGAGGGACGCTACTTGCCCCTCCAGGTGGCTGTTGGCCCGACACAGGACCTCGATCTCTCTCGTTGAAACGGCCAGGTATTGCTCAGCCGCCTTGTTGAGTCGCTTGCTGATTGTGTGCGACTCCGCATAGACCTCCGCGTCGATGGTGACCGTTGTGCGGCGGCTGCCATGGCTGCCAGTAGATCTCCCCTCGCCTCTGGAAGCCATCTCAGTATCAAAAAAGCTGAAAAGGTGATTAACGAAGGCATTCCCCCATCCATATTTAAGGTACTCCTGGCGGGTGTTTCGATTGCCATGCGCCACCATCTCAGTGGGCGGTTCACAGGAATCGAATCGGTGCGCCCCCTCCCCCTCGTTGAGTTTCGAGGGATGGGGAACAGAAGAGAGTTTCGGGAAGCCAACCGTAGTAAGTTTTACGTCGTCCCAAGAGAAAATTCACGACACCCAAGGATGATTTGGATTTCGGCCAAAACTTCTTCACGACACCCCTGTTGAAAGCTCACGACACCCTAGCTTTAAGGCGACGACACCCGTGCTTAGAAATGATTACGGTGAGAATACCCGCGACACCCCTTATCGAATTCAGCCGCAACTCCTTCGCGACACCCCAGTTGAAATCTCACGACACCCTAGCTTTAAGGGGACGACACCCCTGAAAAGGTGATTAACGTAGGTTCACTGTTAATGCACGGGTGTCGTCGCATTAAAGCTAGGGTGTCGTGAGCTGAAATCCAATTCTCCCTGGGGTGTCGCGGGGATTGTCCGCACGGTCAGTTCTAAGCACGGGTGTCGTAGCATTGGTGCTGGGGTGTCATGAGATTTCAACTGGGGTGTCACGAAGGAGTTTCGGCCGAATTCGACAAGGGGTGTCTCGGGGGTTCTCTCCGTGATCAGTTCTAAGCACGGGTGTCGTCGCCTTAAAGCTAGGGTGTCGTGAGCTTTCAACAGGGGTGTCTCGAAGGAGTTTCGGCCAAAATCCAATTCTCCTTGGGGTGTCACGGGGATTCTCTCCGTGATCAGTTCTAAGCACGGGTGTCATAGCATTGATGCTAGGGTGTCGTGAGGTTTCAAGTGGGGTGTCGCGAAGGAGTTTCGGCCGAAATTCAAATCATCCTTGGGTGTCATGAATTTTCTCTTGGGACGACGTAAAACTTACTACGGTTGGCTTCCTGAAACTCTCTTCTGTTCCCCATCCCTCGAAACTCAACGAGGGGGGGAGGGCTCACCGATTCGATTCCTGTGAATTGCCCACTGAGATGGTGGCGCATGGCAATTAAACACCCGCCAGGAGTACCTTAAATAAGGATGGGGGAATGCCATCGTTAATCACCTTTTCAGCTTTTTTGATACTGAGATGGCTTCCAGAGGCGAGGGGAGATCTACTGGCAGCCATGGCAGCCGCCGCGCAACGGTCACCATCAATGCGGAGGTCTATGCGGAGTCGCTCGCAATCAGCGAGCGACTCAATAAGGCGGCCGAGCAATACCTGGCCGTTTCAACAAGAAAGATCGAGGTCCTGCATCGGGCCAACAGCCAGCTGGAGGGGCAAGTAGCGTCCCTCCAGCGCCAGATCGCCGACGCAGCGACCAAAGGAGATGAGAAGCCCCAGTGAGGGCTAATGTACTTTTTTTCTTTTTTTTTTGATAAATAAAAAAAATTTTAGTAACTTGGTTCTCGCGGGCCTTCTCGCCGTGGTTAGTTCTAAGCACGGGTGTTGTAGCATTGGTGCTGGGGTGTCATTAGATTTCAACTGGGGTGTCGCGAAGGTGTTTAGGCTGAATTCGATAAGGGGTGTCGCGGGTATTCTCACCGTGGTCAGTTCTAAGCACGGGTGTCGTCGCCTTAAAGCTAGGGTGTCGTGAGCTTTCAACAGTGGTGTCTCGTAGGAGTTTCGGCCGAAATCCAAGGGGTGTCGCGGGGATTCTCCCGTGGTCAGTTCTAAGCACGGGTGTCGTCCTTAAAGCTAGGGTGTCGTGAGATTTCAACTGGGGTGTCAAGGATTTCGGCCGAATGGGGTGTCGCGGGGATTCTCTCAGTTCTAAGCACGGGTGTCGTAGCATTGGTGCTAGGGTGTCGATTTCAACTGGGGTGTCACGAAGGTTTTAGGCCGAATTCGGGGGTGTCGCGGGATTCTCTCCGTGGTCAGTTTAAGCACGGGTGTCGTCGCCTTAAAGCTAGGGTGTCGTGAGATTTCAACTGGGGTGTCGCAAGGATTTCGGCCGAATTTCTAGGGTGTCACGGGGATTCTCCGCGGTCAGTTCTAAGCACGGGTGTCGTCGCCTTAAAGCTAGGGTGTCGTGAGCTTTCAATGGGGTGTCTCGAGGATTTCGGCCGAATCCAGGGGTGTCACGGGGATTCTAGTCAGTTCTAAGCCACGGGTGTCGTAGCATTGGTGCTAGGGTGTCATTAGATTTCAACTGGGGTGTCGCGAAGGAGTTGTGGCTGAATTCGATAAGGGGTGTCGCGGGTATTCTCACCGTGATCATTTCAAATGGCCACATTTGCACAACGGGTGAAGGTGCACGACCTCGCCTTATCACTAGGGTGTCGTGAGATGATAAATGGGGTGTCGTATTGTTTTAACCTTTGTGTCCTAAATCCTAATCCTTTGTCAGCATATATTGACAACTAAATCTATGGATATCATTGTTCATGACTGCGTGCCTATATTTTCACAGTTGATGCAAAAATTGTAGATCGGAAAGAAATCGATAACACTCCCGGCCGTGCACCTTCACCCGTCGCTCCAAATGCAGTGGATGATATTGTAGTTCCTCAAACTGGGATGGAATTCAATTCAGCAGATGATGTATATACGTTCTACAATGGATACGCGAAACGAGTTGGTTTTGGAATCACAACAGTGTGTAGCAGGGCCAACAACAAAAAACAACTTTGCTTCAAGCACCTGGCGTGTTGGAGGCAAGGAAAATCTAGAAAATCAGAGAAGAGTATGAATCATAGGGATACTGGGAAAGTTGATTGTATGGCATCCATAAAAGCAAGACTGAATGCTACAAGTGGTAAGTGGATATTGGATGAGGTTTCTCTAGAACATAACCATGGGATGTCCATAACATCAACTGGTTATCTACGGTCGCATAGGAGGAT
>UESW01003936.1:1549340-1616893 GCA_900491605.1 Calamus simplicifolius | reverse complement strand
TTTTTGTTCATCCTTGCTGCAGATGATCTATCTCATGCATTCTATCAGGCACAGCAGAATCTTTGCCTTGCCCCCTTCATGGCTGGGCCTCTGGGCCCCTCAGTCTCTCATCTCCTGTTCGCTGATGACTGCATATTGCTGGGCTAGGCCACTATTCCTAATGCGACCACTTTTGCTTCCATTATCCACCGTTACTGTCGAGCTTCTGGACAGAAGGTCAACCTTCAATAGTCCATGATCTGCTTTAGTTCAAAGACCACTGGTGCTACCAAGGAGGCCATCCTCCATACTTTGGGAATTCATAATCATACTGATCGACTATCTTACCTAGGTATTCCTATTACGAATAAGAGGCCTCAGAGTAGTGATTATTCTGATATTGAGCGCCGGATTCAGGATTGCATTAATGATTGGCAGGCTACTGGCTTATCCATGATGGCGAGGATCATCCTCATTCACTCGGTTCTTACTTCCCTCCCTCTGCATCTTCTATCTAACTCTGCTGTCCCGATTACTTGTCTGAGGAGGATAGAGGGACACTTCAGAAATTTTCTCTGAGCTTCTATGCAGGATGGCCATGGTATTCACTTGCAGACATGGGACACTGTTTGTATGCCAATTTCTAAAGGGGGATTTGGAATCAGTCTCTGATTGTGAGGAGAGAGGCTCTGATTGCCAGGCATGCTTTGCGGTTCCTTCTTGATCCGCACAGTTTATGAAGCTCCTTCATGCGTGCAAGATATGGTGACTGAATGCCTTCTATGGATTCTCAGTCTTCCCATGGTCATTCCTTCTTCTGAAAGAAGGTTTATCGGCGTGCATCGACTATACTAAGTAACATCTCCTGGATGATTGAAGATGGATCTTCGATTGATGTTGTCCAGGATATTTGGATTGCTGATCTCTTCCTCTCACGATGGCCTACTTTCATCAGCACTGATGTTCCTAGCAGTATGAGGGTTACTGATCTGCTCTCTCAAGATCTCGCCTCATGGCATAAACCCATGGTGACTCGATTATTTGGAGAGCAGCTATCTCATCGGATTCTCTTTATTTCACTCATTCCAGGGCACACATTTGACACCAGATTATGGCAGAGATCTTGTCTATCTAGGGCCCCTATTAGGGACCTTATGAAGGCTTTTAGTTTATAGCCCCAATGTACGATAGATGCTGCGTGGATCTGAAAGCTTTTCATCCATCCCAGAGTTTAACTTTTTATATGGAAGCTTACGTGGGATTGTCTACCCATTTGTTCTCTGCTCTCTGGAAGAGGTATGTCCATTTCGGTTACTTATCCATTGTGTGGATAGGAGGCGGAGACTACTGATCACACCATCTTCATCTGCCCTAGAGCGAGACAGATTTGGCAGATGATTGGCTACTACTTTAGAGAGGATGATATGGGTCTTTAGTGATCCCTTTTCCTTAACGATCTTCGGAGGGATTACCAGCAGAAGGCTACTTTATGGCCTGCTACTGCCAATTAGATCTGGTTATCGCAGAATTGGCTCATTTTTACTAATGATATCATCTCTTCCCATAGGACGGTGTAGAATGTCATATCTTTATTATCCAAATTTGCACTCCATCACTATGCTTCTGATCTAGATAGCTCTGGCCACTAGAGCTCCCCTGCTGCTTCGACAGCGAACCGGCATACGGTTTTCATCTCTTAAGAGCCCCCCTCAGGGTATGTCAAAATCAATTTCAATGAGAGTGTTCCGAGAAGACTAGCTAGTTCTGCTTTTGTTACCCGAGAGATTAATGGAGTTTTGTTAGCTTTGGGAGGATTTAGTCTCCCAGACTCCTCAGTTCCTCTGGCTGAGCTTTATGCAACTTGGGCAGACATTTCATACGCCACTCGGATCCTTCATGCTCATTATCTCTTCATTGAAGGGGACTCTACTACTATCATTCGATGGCTTCGACAGGATTACTGTGCTCATGTTTCAAGCAACCTTTTACTATATGATATCTGGGCTATCCTTAGGGAGATTCACACTATCCAGATCCACCATGTTTATCGAGAAGTGAACGCTGCAGCAGATTGGGTGCGGCCTGTGGCCTATCACTCTAGTTTTTCGGTTTGAAAGCAAGAAGACCCCTGCTCTATTGTACTAAAGCAAATTCTATTTTCTGATATATCTAGATTGACTCGCACTAGACTAGTGTAATCACCCGCTTTTTTAAAAAAATAGTATATTGAGAAAATAAAATAATGAATTTTGTTCTTACTCTTAACCGCACCCGATAAAAGTTGTTCGCAACATAATGTTTTGATCTTAGTAATATAATGAAAGCCAGCTGAAGCATGGTTGGAAATCTACCCTACTACCCTACCCAAAGTTTGGGATGTGAAGTTTCCAATTAGATTAGGTCCAGCAATAGCTAGAAGTGTTAGAAAGTGACTTGAGCTAAAATATAAGGGCTTTTTTTCTAATATTATTTTATAGAATAATATATATATTTAATTACCATACTTTAGAGGTCATTTTACTTTCGCTTCTATACTATAAATTTTGTTAAAATATTTTATACTTTATTTTTTATTTTAATTTTATTCCTTACTGTTAATAATTATTGATAGGGCCAACGGCGAGCTAATGTGGGGGATTAAATGCTATGTTAGATGGTAGGATGCATGTGGCAATCAAATCAGGAATCATAAGAGCTTAAAATCCTTTTTGGTTCATTTTTATCATCCCACTGAATATTACCTTCCTTCGGTCAGTAGGTTCTGACTCCTTTGGCCTGTCAACCTCCGCTTCCTTCGGCTAGCCAGCAACCTTTGCCTTCTCTTCTAACTAATAACCTCTGCCTTCTTCTCCGGCCAACATTGTGCCCTTGCTTTTCGGCTAGCATGCACCCTCATCTCTTTCTCTGATCTTCAAGGCAGCATTCACCCAAATCCAATAACCAGGTTGGCCAGCATCACCAGCGAGCACTCTAATTTCCAACTAGTCCCTCTTTATTCAACTAGCATTGAACCCCTGATTCCTTTTTTGGTGAGCACTCTAGTACTAGTCATTTCATTGTCAAGCGCCCTAATATCCGGTGAACACACTTAGTATTCATCCAATTTTAGGTCAAGTAATGTTCTAATGCTAAATTACATGTCTCTCGAAATAGTTACATAAAATTTTGATATGTGAATGTTTTTTTTGTAATGATTAATTAGCCAATTAATTAAGTGAATGTTTTCTTTAGCAAATGCTTGCCTTTTTTCAGTTTAAACTAAAAGATGCTAGTGCTAGTTGTGGATTGAAATATGAAAGTTAGTCGATGAATATGCATCATTACTAATAATATTCTACTATCATTGTATAGATTTGCTTTATGGCTTTTTCCATAGGATCCTCATCATCACATGTCCCTGGAACAAGGATGTCTGGCTAGGGTTAGGGTTTTAGTCCTTATTAGCGGGAAGGACTAAGTCATTATTAGTGCGAGAAAAGAGGCAAGTGAGGAAGGAGTTAGTCGTTTAAGGTTTAAAAAGAAAGGAGCTAGTTGCTCGGATTCGATCCAATTAGAATGCTTTATCCTAGTTTGCCGTAGAAGATACCATGTAATATTAAATTTGGCACATTAGCTTACTACATTTTTGTAATCATACCTTTTAATGATAGAGATCAAATTAAAATAAAAATTAAAATATAAAAATATTTTTTTATGGGATCTAAAATACAAAGATTAATTGTGTACTTTATTTTAGTTTATAATAAGCGCAGCTTAACTATTTTTTTGTAACATTCATTACATATTATCATTTGGAAAAGTTTTGTTGCATCGTCCTTCGGTGCAGCAAGCATGCATGAATTGGTTACCTGTGCATGCCGACGTGCATGCAGTCGTAGATTGGCCACCATGAATATCAGTATGTATGAGCAGTCAATCTGCATTATTGATGTGCGCTTGCTGCACCGAAGGACGGTGCAACAAGTCTTTTCTTTGTCATTTTGGTTTAATATCGTTGTTCTTTTGATTGCTGTCATTCATTTGGGGATTATCGTTCCACGGTAGAGAAGGATTGGTGTAGGGAGTGAGAGAGATGGAAGACGTTGTCACCGAGACCCCTCCACCCTCAAGATTCTTCCAAGGACCTCGACAACTTTGCCACCCTGACTCTCCCTAGCCCCTCCCCTTTCCTTGTCCTGAATGCTAACCCTCACCCCAATCTCCTCTGCCCCTCCTTCCTCATCATCGCCATCTCCTCCCCATCTCTCACCCTTCTCCACGGGATCCACCACAAAACCCTCATCGGAACCCTCATCCTTTCGGAGATCCCTCTCTCTGGCAACTCCCTTGCGCCCTCCCCTCGTGACCGCTCCTGTAATGTCTACATCGTCAATCGACCTATTCCATCGCCGTCGACGGTCATCATCGTGTCCAGAACCCAATCGCCATCGAGAGGTCTCGCCCCAACACAAAGTCACTGCTCGGCAAGATTCGTGTGGAGAAATTTTTGATCTTGGACTTGATTTAGAGCTAGAATTATTGAGGGTGGCCGGCGGTGGAGGCACTTGCCTTCAAGCTGGAGACCTCAGAGTAGAGGCATGGAGGGGATTCGCCGATGGTCCAGGGGGTTGAGTACCTATCATCAGGGAGTCCTTGGGGACCTGCAAAACAACATCCTATTGATGGTGGGCGATCCCCACAAAGGATCCTCCGATGTCCAAGTCAGTCCGATGCCCAAAGTCACAACTTCAGATATGGGAAAAAGGTTTTCTGAAGAGGAGAATGAAAAGGGAGGTTACATGATTTTTGGAGATCCATAGCGGAAGTTAGGAGGTGATAAGGCCGAAATGGCATATACCTTTTTGGGGAATTTGTGATCCCGGGAATCATAAAGAGAGCCATATCAAACTCACGTTTTCACTTATGAAGGATCGCTTTGGAAAGGAGTTTTGAGATTTTTGTATTCAGTGATTTGATAGCCAAGATATTTGCATGGGTCAAGGATCAGCCAAAGAGGAGGGTTGGTCACTGAGGGGGTCGGCCGATTATCTCCCGGCCGATTATCTCCCGACTGCTGAGGTTCGATCGCTCTAGTTTGGGAAGGGAGGAGGTTTGGCAGGAGCCGAAAGTCGGCTAGCCGAAGTTCAGTTTGCCAAGGTTCGAAAAGATAGCTTGGCCCCACCGAGGTTCGAAGAGCGGACTTCTTCTGAGCATGGCAGTTGGTAGGTCATAACCTGGAGGTGGAGCCCACCGTCTATTATGTCAGTCAATTTATGCGGAGACCATTTTACTCCGCATCACTTATCTTTTTCAGTTTAAACTAAAAGATGCTAATGCTAGTTGTGGATTAAAATATGAAAGTTAGTCAATGAATATATATCATTATTGATAATATTCTACTATTATTGTATAGATTTGTTTTATGGCTTTTTTTATTGGATCTCATCATTACATATCTTTGGAACAAGGATATAGTGTGGGGTAGGGTTAGGGTTTTAGTCCCTATATTAGCGGAAGGACTTAAGTCATCATTAGTACGAGAAAAAAAAGTAAGTGAGGAAGGAGTTAGTCGTTTCATGTTTAAAAAGAAAGGAGTTAGTTGCTGGATTTGATCCAATTAGAATGTCTTATCCTAGTTTGTCGTATAAGATACCATGTAATATTAAATTTGCCATATCAGTTTATTACGTTTATGTAATCATACCGTTTAATGATAAAGATTAAATTAAAATAAAAACTAAAATGTATGAGTATATTTTATGGGCTCTAAAATACATAGATTAATTGTATACTTTATTTTAGTTTATAATAAGGACCGCTTAATGATTGTTCTCGTAACACTCATTTCATATTGTTATTTATAAAATTTTATTATATTTTTTAAATAATAAATATATTAATCATGTGAATTGATCATCTGCGTATATTCATGCATATGTATAATTTAATAAATTTATTATGTTGATAGGCATGAGTGATCAATCCGTGCCACGCTTGCTGCACTGAGGGCGATGCAGCAAGTCTTGTCTTTGTCATTTTGGTCCAACGCCGTTGTTCTTTTATTGCTGTCGTTCGCTCGGGGATTTTCGTTCCACGGCAGAGACGGATTGGTGTAGCGAGCGAGAGAGATGGACGACGTCGTCACCGAGACCCCTCCGCCCTCGAGATTCTTCCAGGAGGACCTCGACAACTTCGCCACCCCGTCTCTCCCTCGCCCCTCCCCTTTCCTTGTCCTGAACGCTAACCCTAACCCCAATCTCTTCCGCCCTTCCTTCCTCCTCATCGCCATCTCCTCCCCATCTCTCACCCTTCTCCACGGGATCCCCCACAAAACCCTGATCGGAACCCTCATCCTTCCGGAGATCCCTCTCTCCGGCAACTCCCTCGCGCCCTCCCCCGCGACCGCTCCTGCAATATCTACGCCGTCGAACGACCTATTCCGTCGCCGCCAGCGGTCATCGTCGCTGTCCAGTACCCAGTCGCGGCCGAGAGGTCTCGCGCCGTCGCGAAGTCACTGCTCGGCGAGATTCGTGCGGAGAAAGTTCTGATCTTGGACTCGATTCGGAGCCAGAATTATCGGGGGCGGCTGGCGGTGGATGAGGCGCTGGCCTTCAAGCTGGAGACCTCGGAGCAGAGGCGTGGTGGGGATCCGCCGGTGGTCCGGGGGGTTGAGTACCTGCCGTCAGGGAGCGTCCTGGACGGCCTGGGGGCGGCGATCCTCGGGGAGTGCCAGATGAGGAGGGCCAAGGGGACGCTGCTCGCGACGTGGCCGGACAACGGGCGCCCGCCGGTAGTGCCGCGGCTGAGGTCTCTGATGCAAGATTTGGGCTTCGAGGTTCTTCGCTCGGAAGGTGAGGAGAATTTTGGCGCTGGGTCCAGGGTTTCTGCTCGTTATGATTCGGATTTGTATACCTGAGAGGTGAGGACCGATTTGATATACCAACAGTCTTCTCAGGTTCAATTTTACGAAGTATTTTGGATTTTGAAAACTTGTTTGCTTGTGTTTCAGGAGGCTAGATTATTATTATTATTATTATCATTATTATTCTTGAACTTGGCATTCATGATATAAGATTCTGAATTGGTCGCGTAAGAGCTGGTTTATAGTGAATTAGGTCTATTTGTTTGTGCATTACTAGCGAGTATAGTGTGTAAGAAAAAAAAAAAAAAAAAAAGAGATGAGTCCAATGCATTTGTGAATGGTTCCTGTGGATGATTCCATTGAATTAATGTGATGTTAAAGAGGAATGCATGGATGCCGTTAAGGTTAAATCGAAGCTTGCTTGAAATGACTTTATTTATCTAATTTTCTAACAGATTAAGGCAAGACTTTTTGACTGCTGTTACTTGGCAACCGCAGCAGTACCCTTTTCCAACTTCCAACCCAACTGTATTAGTGCACCACGGCCATGGGCATGGCTATGGTCTCCTCCAAGGGTGGGTGGTATAACCTAAAACTTGAGCCAAATTCGCATATATGCTCGTCTTTGTGTAAAGGAGCAGGCAAGTTCCCCTGCAATGCTGCACTAAAACAACAAACATTTCTAGCCTTCCCAAGTGTACTTGCTCATACTCATACACCATCTAATCTTCTGGCCCATTTTCTGCTCATTCAATATTAGAATTTTCTGGCAGTAGCCCAATTTTCTGATGTCAAATAATGACTACCAAGGAGTTGGAGTGACCCTTTGGAGCCTCTTGTGTTATAAGTTCTTGTACTTCCATCTTCCAAGTTGGATATTCCCATGTCATGACATGCCTCAGTTCTATCTGAAAATTGTCTTCCCACATGAAAATCAAGGAAATCGTCTATAGTGCATACAATTTCCCTTGCAACCCAGAATGGAATCAACTTCTGACTGAGCTCAATCCTGGCTTTGCAACATGGAAAGAAGTTGATCAAATGCCTCTTGGCACCATGACTCCATTAGGTAGTGTTTGATATTCCAAAAGCTATCTCTGGATAAATGTACAGGATAGCATTTATTCAAGGATAACTAAGAGAACAAACATCTTTTTAAAATTACAAGTCTGTCATCAAGGGATAACTTTAGTTGTTCCTGAGTTTCCTACGGAATAAGTTCAGGGGATAACCCACGGTTAAACATGAGTTATCCCTTCTAATTAAACTTTTTCAACCTATCCCCTTTAGCTATAGCATTTGGGGATAAGGGGATATCCACCCCCATATCAAACATTGCCTTAATGATGTGGCGGGTTATCAGACTAAACTCATCCAAGGCTTTTCAGGAAGCTTGGAGCATCTTTTTAGGAAACTTGTGAAGAAAGATGGCACTGCCGTTGCATGCTTGAACAAGATCAAAGACATCTCTGGTCAACTAACTAGCTGTTGTGGGCAGTCCTATATTGGACAATGATTTAGTTTCTTGTACGTCGATCGGCTTGGACAATATGATTTAGTTTCTTGTATGTCGATCGGCTTGGACAATGATTCAATCCAAATTGTATCCTGATAACAAAGCCACGAACTGCCAATGTATCAAATTTGGTGCAATGAGCTGGTTATCAAGGATAAGACCAAGTGATTGCTGGTGATGGTTCTAGTTTGCCTGTATCTCAAGTTGGTTATTGTCTCTCAAATGGTTTGTTATATTTGAATCAGGTCTATCACTTCTCCTAAATTATGCAATAACTCATTATTAATTTTCTGTTTGCAATGGATTATGATTGCTTGTTTGAGCTCTGTGTTGTTGGTTTCTGTGATAATGATTGCAACATCGGAAAATTTTGCACCAGGATTGATCATCAGAGGATTATACCCTATTGGTTGGCCAAAAGCGCAAGTTGGTGTTTATTGGATCTAATCAGCGTCACTGCAAACAGAGAGAATCCTAATCACAAGACTTAAAATCTTGCATAAGAAAAAATTTTTGAAAGTTGTTAGCAATAAGAAAGCATTACATGCGTACACTAGTTGCATGGCTGGAAAGAGCTGTCATCTGCCCTGGTCGTTAAACAGAGTCTCTAAATCACTAAATCTCTCCTTGATTTAATTCATGTTGTCAAATCAAGAAGCTGCTGTCATTGTATCCAATGCAAGAAAATTTATGAGGATTTGGACTAATTTCAAAGTGACAATGGAGGTGAATTTTTTGTTCCATTCTCTACACTTTTATTGATTCATGTGTTTTGCAGCGCCTCTTATGGTAAAACTATATACCAAAATAGAGATGGTCTCTTATGGTAAAACTATATAACGAAATAGAGTCATGGGGAAAAATATTTTCTGTTTTTATCTTCAATTTTTTTCTCTATTTCTATTTTTTCTATAGAAAACTTAAAAAATATGTTTAAATATGAGAAATTATATTTTAATTTTAAAAAATTTTGAAAAAAAGTTTCAAAGAGTATTGATGGTTGGATACGGTGATGGAGGACGGTGATGATGATAAAAAGTATAAATATAATGATAGTGATATGTGATGGAGGTATGATGGCGACAGCAATAGCGAAGTGCGTAGTGACAATAGTGATGATGGGTGGTGGATGGGAGTGGACATGGCCAGGCGGTTCATGGGTTGATCCGGCTCAATCCTAAAATTATGGGGTTGAGGCTATGGTTTTTAACCTATAGGTCTAGATTGGGTCAGATATGTAGGCTTGTTCAAATTTTGGATCCAAAATAAATAAAAGAAAAACATGCCCAACTAAGTTCAAAAATTTATATTGCATATATATTTTTTATAAAATATAATATACTTTATATAAATACATATTTTTAATATCTTTTATTTGAATATAAAATGTGATAGTGATACTAGCGATAATGGGTGGTAGATAAAGGTGGGCATGGGTGGGATAGTTCGAAAAATTTTAAGGCTCGAGACATAACTTTTAGCCCATAACGCTGATTTGTTAAGAAAAATAGGTATGGCCTGATCCAAAAATTTATATTTTTTAATATTTTATATATAATATTTTTTTATACATAAAAAATATTTTATTTTGCATATAAAATGTGGTGGTGATGATGGTTATGGTGAGTAGTGGATAGGGGTAGGAATGGGTGGCCCAAAATATTATAGGGCTTGAGCCAAATATTTTGGGTATGTTCAAATTTCAGGCTAAGCTCGAGTTTAAGAAAAACAATCCTGATTCTGTCTTAATATATATATATATATATATATATATATATTATATAGGCTATATTTTTTTTTAAAATATTATATATATACTTTTATATACAAATAAATGCACACAATATATAAATAAAAAAAATTTCCATCTGGGTGGCAGTATTTTATCTTTCCTATCCCATTGGAAATTTTTTTCGCATCAAAAATTCAAAAATATATATATTAATTGCTATATTTTATATAATATAATATAATATTATAATAGATAGCATAAATATAATATATGATTTAATAAATTAGTATATAATATAACGTATTATATTTATTAATTCTCATGTGTATTCTAGGGGCATTATAGTGAAATTGATATTTTTTCATGTGAAATTACTTTCCGTCAAACACAGAAAAATATCTTTAGAAATATTTTTTTCATACAAATTTTTTATCAATTAAAAAAATATCTAAGAAAAACTTTTTCTAGAAAAATATCAAACAAGTCCTAAAGGTGAAGGGATGGGAATCAAGTGGTGGCCTAAGAGTAAATAGTTTAGCGCTCTAACCAACCCACCAAGTTTTGGTTTTTGATAAGGTTTGTACATATTCCTTAAAAAAAAAAAAAAAGACATGAATACATATATTATATGTATTATATAATTATGATATATAACTCTAGGTTGGGCTAGGTTGGGCTTAGGTCTTTAGGTATTGCCATCGGACTGAGCTCAAGCTTCGATTCAATTTAATGCTTCAGACTATCCTTTATGCACTTAGCCTTGCTTGAGATCGACCTGGTTTGGCTAATGCTACCGTTAGGGGTGGAGGAAGATGGCAGTGGTGGAAGGTGGCATAGGTACAATGGTGGCGGTAATGATGATGGATTGATGGTGGTAGAAGTGCAGTGGTAGTTATGACACCAATGGTGGGTAGTTAAAATGTAATAGTGATGGCAGTATTATAGTAATAGTCATGGTGATAATGATAATCGATGGAAAAAGTAGGTGTTAGAGGTAGTGATACTGATGATGAAGGCATAATGGTAAGTGGTATAGGTATAGCGATCATGATGGATGGAGATATCATGATAGTGGAGGGTAGTGGATGTGGCAGAGATATTTTTGTATGATGATGGCAGCGGTGGTGGTTGTAGTTTTGGTGGTTATGGTCATGATAATGATGATGAATGATGAAGGCGATGATAGATGATGGTAGAAAATATAAAGAAACTATTCTTTCATTTTGAAAGGAAAATAATTTAAACCGCTCAGCGGTCAGGGCCTTTTCCACGCCATCAACATGTCGCGGGTTCGAGGAATGATACTTCGGCTTACTCGAATAATTTCAAGATTAATTTTGAAGCCTGAAACATGGATGTTGCGTGCACGGAACATGGGGCTAAGGTCTGTCTAATTTTCTGTTCTGGCTGCTGGCACCTGGGTGGGTTTCGCTAAGGTCTGTCTAATTTTTCTGTTCTGGCTGCTGGCACCTGGGTGGGTGCTGCGTAAATCTCGTGCCGTGCACAGAACATTTCTGATAGGGAACGGGACCGTATGGGACCTAGCTACGGGTCGGTAAAGCCCTTTTCCCCTTTTCTATATATATATATATATAAAAAGGAAAATAATTTAAAACAATTTAAGCCATGGGTCAGCAGAGGAGCCTCAACTTCGCAGTGATTCATGGCACGATGCTATGGGATGGTCCGCATAAACGAGGTGCTATAAATGCCTCGGATTGATGTAAATCTAGAACAAAACGACCATTTCGACAAAGTGTTGTTAAAACGAATGTAGCGTGGAGTGGGAGCAAACGAGAGGTCCCTTTTCCTTGCAAGGGTTAATACCTATACGTGAGAAATTTTTATTTGCACTGCTCCATTTGCTCTGTGCACTCCCACTCCCACAAAAAAATCCAATTTTACCTTTATAATAAACCAAAATGCCCCTATTTTACTCTCTCCACCCTTTAACAAAAATAACTCCTCCTTACAGTACAGCCACCCGCCCTCCCCCTCTCCTCCCCTCACAAACGAACAGAAAAAAAATTGCTCAATCAATCCATTGAGTCTTTGTTTGAAGATATTTTAACCTCAATTGAACAATGGATAAGCAAGTAGCGATTTGGAAAGGATCTACGGACGGAAAGGTTTGTTATTTGACTTGTATCAATTTTTTTTTCACGGTCCGTGTCTTGTTCGGTCACATAGGGCCGAACAGATGTGGCCGAAGAAGCCTTCTGTTCCGTCACAAAGGGCCGAACAAAAGCGTTATGGTCCGCCCTATGTGGCCAAACAAAAGCCTTCTGTTCGGCCCATATGGGCCGAATAGGGGCCCTCTGTCCAGCCCATTCCGGTTGAACAGAAGGCCACATAGGGCCGAACAAGGGGGTAGGGTTTAGGGCTTAGGATTTAAATTGATTATTTTTTGACTGTATAGGGTGATGCTTCAATCGAAGGCAGCATGATTGGCTCTGAATGTGTGATGGATTACACAAATGAATTTATAATTTACGAGGTCTAATAATTTTGATTACAATTATTTTATTAGTACCCCAGGCGATGTGTAAAATTGTTTACTGACATAAAACTTTTTATTGTAGATATTCAAGAGCAGAGAAGACTTGTGTAATTGGTGTCGGGAAGCTGGGAGGAGGAATGGATTTGTTGTTATTATTAAAACTTCTGATTCGGGTACTGATAGTAAGAAAACGAGAATTATATTGCTTGCGAGAGGAGTGGTATATGCAAAAGTAAAAGCATAAAGGAAAAGGGATCAAAGACCAGGGCTAGTGGCACTAAGAAGTATGGATATCCTTTTACATTAAGAGGAAACAAATTGGACACTGCAAATGATTGGATGTTAATGGTTATTTGTGGATTGCACAATCATCCGGCTGCGAAGCATCTTGAGAGGCACTTATATGTTGGACGATTATCGATTAAGGAGACTTCGTTGTTAGTGGATATGTCGAAGACTTTGGTTCGGCAGAAGGCTATATTATCCATATTGAAGCAAAGGGATGCCCTTAATGTTACGTGCATGAAGACATCTACAATGCACGACAGAGGTGTAAGGTTGTAGAGAAAGTTGGGAGATCTTAGATGCAACATCTTTTGATAAATTATGCGAGTATAAGTACATTGAGTGGCATAGGAATTGTATTGAGTTTGATGTTATGCGTGACTTGTTTTAGGCTCACCCTGGCAGCATAGATTTGTTACGTGCATTTCCTTATGTTTTGATAATGGATTGCACTTACAAGACGAATAGATATCATCTTCCTCTCTTAGAGATTGTCGGGGTGATATCAACTAACCTCACATTTTCTATTTCTTTTACATATATGAACTCTGAGCGGGAAGATAACTATATATGGGCATTAGAGAGATTGCGTAGCATCATGGATGCTGATGTTCTGCCTGAGGTGATAGTCATAGATCAAGACTTGGCTCTATTGAACGCAATTCAGAAGGTATTTCCTACGATAATACATTTGTTATGTAGATGGCATATTAGTAGGAATGTTTTAGCCTATTGCAAAAAATTATTTGAAATGAAGAAGAAATGGGATAAGTTTATAATGAGTTGGAATATACTAGTGTTGTCAACCACAGAAGACAGGTATAATGATCGCTGGAATGCACTCTAGAGAGAGTTTAGTACCTATCCAGATGCTTTACGGTATGTGTCAAATACTTGGCTGAGCAAGTTCAAGGAAAGATTTGTCGCAGCGTGGACGACGCACGTAGACACTACGGAAATGTGACAACTAATAGGTATCACAAGAAATTGATTAAGTTTATAAATTTATAATTTAATTATGTATTTGTTATCTAACTTTTATTTAATTATGTTTACTTTACTAGGGCTGAAAGTGCACATGCAAGGCTTAAAAGACAGCTTGGATCAAGCCAAAGGACTTTCGAGTCATCTTGGACAAAAATTCATAATTTGATTGAGTTACGGCACAGTGACATCAAAGCCTCATTTGAAAAGAGTTTGACAGTCGTGCAACACAACTTCAAGCTTGCTGAATTCAAAGAACTGCAAGGTTTTATATCTATAACTGCATTAAATCATATCATCGCCCAAGCGAACCAAACCAATTTAGTTGGGATTGATGAATCAGTTTGTGGGTGTGCTATTCGACGCACACATGGATTATCATGCGCTCATGAGATTGTGTGGTACAGAATGAAAGGTCGGCCTATTTCCCTCGACTGCATAGATCCTCATTGGAGAAAACTTGATATGATGCCTGCTTCAAATGTGCAAATTATGATGCTGTGCTGTGAACCAGAGTTGGATATAATTGCTAAGAAATTCAAGCAGTTAGATGGGGCTTCTAAATTGCAGATGTTAAGGAAATTAAGAGAGATTGCAAGCGCAGATAGTACTTCTCTTGAAGAACATACAAAAAGGATGATAGATTCACGTGGCTGCACTTCATTGAAGGTTGATACGTCTACTCGCCGCGATCCTTCTGCCTTTGAGTTGGTTCTCTTTGGACAAGATAGTTACTCAACTAGTACGGTTTGATCCGTGCTAGCCCGTGCAGGCTCATGCCAAGTTGTGCCAGCTCGTGCTGTTTATTATTAGCCATTTATTATTAGCATGTAGTAGTTTGTAACTATCTTGTCCAGAGAGAACCAACTCAAAGGCAGAAGGATCATGGCGAGTAGACATATCAACCTTCAATGAAGTGCAGCCATGTGAACCGATCATCCTTTTTGTAGGTTCTTCAAGAGAAGTACTATCTGGGCTTGCAATCTCTCTAAATTTTCTTAACATCTGCAATTTAAAGCCCCATCTAACTGCTTGAATTTCTTAGTAATTATATCCAACTCTGGTTCACAGCTCAGCTTCATAATTTGCACATTTAAAGCAAGCACCATATCAAGTTTTCTCCAATAAGGATCTATGCAGTTGAGGGGAATAGGCTGACCTTCCATTTGTACCGCACAATCTCATGAGCGCATGGTAATCCATGTGTGCATCGAATAGCACACCCACAAACTGATTCATCAATCCCAACTGAATTGGTTCGGTTCACTTGGGCGAGGATATGATTTAATGCAGTTATAAATATAAAACCTCGCAGTTCTTTGAATTCAGCAGGCTTGAAGTTGTGTTGTACGATCGTCAAACTCTTTTCAAATGAGGCTTTGATGTCACTGTGCTGCAACTCAATCAAACTATGAATTTTTATCCAAGATGACTCGAAAGTCCCTTGGCTTGATCCAAGTTGTCTTTTAAGCCTTGTATGTGCACTTTCAACCCTAGTAAAGTAAAGATAATTAAATAAAAGTTAGATAACAAATACATAATTTAATTATAAATTTCTAAAATTAATCAATTTCTTGTGATACTATTAGTTGTCACATTCCCGTAGTGCCTACGTGTGTTCGTCCATGCTGCAACAAATCTTTCCTTGAACTTGTTCAGCCAAGTATCTGACACAAATCGTAAAGCATCTGGATAGGTACTAAACTTGTGCACTCCAGCGATCGTTATACTCGTCTTCTGTGGTTGACAACACTAGTATATTCCAACTCATTATAAACTTATCCTATTTTTCCTTTGTTTCAAATAATCTTTTGCAGTAGGCCAAAACATTTCTACTAATATACCATCTACATAACAAATGTGTTGCCGTAGGAAATACCTTCTGAATTGCATTCAATAGAGCCAGTCTCGATCTATGACTATCACCTCAGGCAGAACATCAGCGTCCATGATGCTGTGCAATCTCTCTAATGCCCATGTATAGTTATCCTCCCGCTCAGAGTCCATGTATGTAAAAGCAATAGAAAATGTGAGGTTAGTTGATGTCACCCCACAATCTCTAAGAGAGGAAGACAATATCTATTCGTCTTGTACGTGCAATCCATTATCAAAATATGAGAAAATGCATGTAACAAATCTATGCTACTAGGGTAAGCCCAAAACAAGTCACGCACAACATCAGACTCAATACAATACCTATGCCACTCAATGTACTTATACTCGGATAATTTACCCAGAAGATGTTGCATCTGAGATCTCCCAGCTTTCTCTACAACCTTACACCTACTGTGCATTGTATATCGTCTTTATGCACGTAACATTGAGGGCATCCCTTTGCTTCAATGTGGACAATATGGCCTTTGGCTGAACCAAAGTCTTTAATATATCCACTAACAAGGAAGTCTCCTGCTTCGATAATTGTCCAGCATATGAGTGCCCCTCGAGATGCTTCGCAGCTGGATGATTGTGCAATCCACAAATGACCATTAACATCCAATCATCTGCAGTGTCCAATTTCTTTCCTCTTAATGCAAAAGGACATCCATACTTTTTAGTGCCACTGGCCCTGGTCTTTGATCCCTTTTGTAGGTACCACTCCTCTCGTAAGCAAGTACAATTCTCGGTTTCTTGCTATCAATACCTAAATCAGAAGTTTTAATAATAACAACAAATCCATTCCTCCTTCCAGCTTCCCGACATCAATTACACAAGTCTTCTCTACTCTTGAATATCTACACAATAAAAAGTTTTATGTCAGTAGACAATTTTACACATCGCTCAGTCAACTAATAAAACAATTGCAATCAAAATTATCAGACCTCGTAAGTTATAAATTTATTGTGTAATTCATCACACATTCAGAGCCAATCATGCTGCCTTCGGTTAAAGCATCGCTCTACATGGTCAAAATATAATTAATTTAAACCCTAAGACTAAACCCTAAACCCCACCCCCTTGTTCAACCCTTTGTGGCCGAACAGAAGCCTTTTGTTCGATCGGAATGGGCTGGACAGAGGGCTCCTATTCGGTCCATCCTGGCCGAAAGAAGCCTTTCAGCCATAGGGCGGAACACAACGCTTTTGATCGGCCTTGTGTGGCAGAACAAAAGGCTTCTGTTCGGCTAGTGTGGCCGAACAGAAGCTCATTGTTCGGCCAACCAGGGCCGAACAGAAGGCCTTTGTTCGGCCCTGTATGACCGAATAAGATGCGGACCGTAAAAAAAAATTGAAACATGTCAAAAAATGAACTTTCCATTCGTAGATCCTTTCTAAATCGCTAGTTGCTTGTCCATTATTCAATTAAGGGTTAAAATATCTTTAAACAAAGATTCAATAGATTAATTGAGTAATTTTTTTTTTTTCGTTTGTTGGGAGAGGGGGGGGGGGAGGGGGAGGGGGAGAGGGAGGGCGGGTGGGTGTGTGGTGGGAGGGGGAGCTATTTTTGTTGAGGGGCGCAGAGAGCAAAAATAGGAGCATTTTGGTTCATTTTTATAACGGTAAAATAGAGTAAAAATAGGAGCATTTGGATTCCCCCCTTTCTTTCTACCAGTTTGTCTCAGATCTAATACGGAGATGGGGAACGCCGCCGGGAAGGACTTGGAGAACGGTGACGATGGGCCCTCCGAGAGATCGGACGGGGATGGGGGCTTCCTGACCTACTCCAATCACGTCGGGCGCGCCCACTCGGTGGACTCCATTGGGAGCACGCCGCCGGAGAGCCCCGGCCGGTCTCTATCGCCCCTCATGTTTGCTCCTCAGGTGACAATTTCACCATGTCAATTGATCTTCTTTGCTTTCTTCGTTCAGGACGAAACCAGTTCATGTCTCACTGCTGCCAAAGTATTTAGCAATTGAATTGATATTTCGGTTCAATCGATGCTTTTAATTGGAATTAGTTTCATTTTTTTTCTCCTTTTCTCCTCCTTGATTTTCTTACTATGCAATGGTGCCATGCTTTGATTTATTTTGTTAGGGATTGGTGGTTTTGTGAAGGATGCGGTTGGTGTGATCTGCATGGAGGCAATGGATTTAGTGAAATTGTTGGTTTTCTTGCCTTGGGTCGCTTTCTTTTTCTTCCCTTAGTCCATTAAGTGATTAGTTAGGTTAGTTCGAGGATTTTCATTGGAATCAATAGGCAAACATTGTATTGGAAAGCTTAGCTGTTCATGTGGCTTATGCAAAGTGAAGAGAAAAATGTTGATACTGCTCTACGACTGCTCTACGATAATTTGAAGAGGGACGTAAAAAGGGCATGTGGGATGGAGGAATAGACATCTCTTTCTTTGCTGGTAAATTATAATTTGGGTGTATCGTACTTAATTTTGCCTTAGAAATATCTAACATAATAGCATCCTAGAATGATTCTCTGGTTGCATTCTTGAGTGACCTCTTGTTGGCCTTTAACTCTGGTTGGTTGTTTCCACATAAGAGTGAAGAAAGGAAAGTGGCTGCTGATGTAATTCATCACCTTGCGCTGACTAACTCATGTTTTTTGTGTCTTGTTATTCCTGACTTGTCATTACTGCGCTGGTCAGAGGAACTGATTTTTTTTATCCTTTTTCTCTGTCTCAAATTCTGCAGTCTTTGTGATTTTATTGATATGATCGTTTTGATTTTGTATTGTGTTTCACCTTCATATTTTCTTTTTCTCCAATGCAATGTTCTCTTTCACTGATAAGTATATGGTTAAAAGCCTATATTTTTTTTTTTCAAGGATGAAAACTGTAACTAATATGGAGAAATGGTGATGGTATGCACACTTTAGCATACATTTACAAGAGAAGTAAGAACGGCAAAATATACTATTCAAAAACCATATTTATGAGCTGATATCCTTCCAAATTATATGCACAAGCTTGAAATTGTTGACATGGAATAATGCTCATTAGTAAGACTTCAATTTTATGTAAGTTGTGAATTTGGATTGTGGGAGATATGTCCCTCTTTTCACACCCATTAATTATATGTCTACATAATGCCCATCCAATGCTTGATTTGAATGGTGTAGGTTAAGGAATATCCAATGGAAGGACTTGATATTAAATCTAGCTGGCTTAATCAATGTTTACAAGATTGCAACGAAATCATGAATCCATAGGGGGCCATATTAGATTGCTTTACGGGTTGAATGGTAGGTAATATTTCTTTTTCAGTTTCTCTTAATAATTTTAAAATTATAAAAGAATATAGAAATTGAGAACACAAGTAAAATATACATAGATGAATGGAGAACAAAAGCCATAGATATAGGATGTGCTGTTTGACCATCAAAAGCTCATGGATATGTTTAATGAAACGACCATCATGTCTGGCTATTTAAATATCTATATCTATATCTATTTTGTGTGTTTATACACATACGCATGTGTATATATACACATACAAGTTTGTAGAAGATCCCACAATCAAAGACCAATGTAAGAAAATGAATCATTTGGCCACATCATCATCCCTTAATCCCTTGTCCCTTTTGTCCTAGATGAGGTTTTCTTTTTCTCTTATGGGCTTTTCTATTCAATTAGACTTGCAAATATGATGGATTTTCCTATCCAAACAACTTTGATATTTCAACAGTCATATTTATACTTTCTTATTTAGTCAAAAAAAAAAGATGAGGTGGACTCTATATATCTAATTATGGTTAGCTTAATAGGCGTATTCAGAATGATATTTCTTAGTGCATGCTATTTATAGATGATATAGTTTTAGTGGATTAAACTAAGATCTGATTAATTATAGGTTAGAATTATGAAGAAATACATTAGAATCTAAGGGTTTTAAGTTAAGTAGGAATAAGATAGCACATTAAATGTAATTTTAGTAAATTGTAAATAGAGTTGAATGTAGAGTAAAATTAAGGAACATAAAGTTTCTAAGACTGATTATTTTTAATGTCTAGGATTTATTATTCATAAGGAGAGGAGATTGAAGAGGATGCTATTCAAATTTTATAGGATGTGTCATAAGACCATATATGTGCAATTAAAAAATATGTGCAATTAAAAAACAATATGTGCATAAGATGATTATGGTTGAAAAGAGAATATTAAGACTGATATATGATGATACAATAAAAGAATAAAGAATGAAGTCATTCCTAAAAATAATGAAGGCAGTACAATTAGGGACAAAATGAGAAGATAACTTAAATAATTTGGACAAGGCCGAGGGAGACATCAACATGAAAAGTGATTTGATACAATAGAAGAAAAAAGAGGCAAAGATCAATGAAAAATAACATAAAGGAAGTAGCTGTTGGGAAGGACTTGATATCTTTACATTTTATAGAAAATGTAGTCCTAAACCATGTGGAATATGAAAAGGATTCATGTAGTGGATCTCAACTAGTTTAGGATTAAGGTTTAATTATTGTTGTTATGTTGCAAATGGTTCTTATATTGTATTCTTTAGTTGGAGAGTCTATCCCCACCCTAACCCATCTATTGTTTGAAGTTTATTTGATTTCTTAATAGGAACACTTATATTTCACTTAACTTGTCTGCTATGTACAAAACTATCCAATGCACATTAAAAGAAATTAATTTAATTATGAAAGGAGAGAGAAAATGAATGAATTGCCCTTTTGGCTTGGTACAAAATTGGTTCACCATTTTTTCAACTTTTTTTTATAGTTTTAAATTTTTTTTTCTTTTTGTTATATAGTATATGAGGTTGAGAGTAAGGCTGCAAATGGGTTAGGTTGACCCAAACCCAACTCGATCCCAACTCGATTAGACTCGATCCAATCCGTATTTAGAGATCCATAGGTTGAGTCGAATTTGGAAATTGGATCTAATCTAAATTCTAGATCGAGTCCGGATCTTATATTTTTGGATCCGATCCAATCCATAAACCTTAATCCGATCTAAATTAAAGAATTATCCTAATCCATAAACCTTAATTATATAAATCATGTTCTCTTTGACTTTAATTATCTTTATAAATTCATTGAATGAACTCTAATTTAAACTAATTCTTCTTTTCATCTTAACAACTAGATCTTCAATATTTTTTCTTTAATTATATGTATATATATATATTATTATTTTGGTGGATTGTTATTTATAACGACTTTAAGTATATTATTAAATATTTTAAATATCACAATTTTTAAACATGTCATTTACTTGAATAAAATCAAGAGGTTTTAAATAAAAATTTAAGTTGAAGTTGATTCTTTCTTATCTCATTTAAATTTTTAATGGATCTATGTTTGATTATCAATTACTAAATTTTAGTAAAACAAAAAAGTTAGATCTTGATTCAAATGCAATGTTTTAGGTTAGATTCGAGTAGACCCAAATGGCCCATTAGGTATGAAATTCCTTCCATAGACTCGACCCTACCCTCTCAATGGGTAGGTTTGGATTCAAAATCAAGACCTGTATATAAAACCGGATCCAGTCGGGATCAAGCATGATCTAATCAAATCCAACCTATTTGTAGCTCTAGCTTAGAGTCTCCTGTGATCTTACATCCACTTTCCTCTTTCTTATTTTCATTCAAAATTATTTAAGTAAATGTCTAATGTCATTGGTTCTGTTCTTTGATATTTACTTAAGATTTATCATGAAAATAAGGGAATACCTCCTATTTGAATTTAATAAAAATATCAAAAAAAATCAAATTCTTTAAGAATAAAAAGTCAACTTTTGTCACATGAACAAATTCATAAAATTTCAAGAAATAGTGCTTAAGGAAATATCAAGTTAGAGTATTTCTAAAGTTCCACTTCGAATAAAAAATTTAGAAAATTAATTTATTTTAGAAATGATGAGAAAAAATATCAAAAAAAATTATCTTAAAATATAATTTGAAAGGTTTTGACTAACACTTGAGCAAATTTATAGGATTTTCAAATTTAGACGGATGATAATGGTAACAGTGAACCTTACATGACCTATGCCGATTTAATCCATAACTCATCAAAATAATAAAGTTAAACTTACCATAAAATCTAAAGGTTAAAACATATTTCTTAGAGCCCAAATAATAGTGACATGTAATTAGATTGGAGTTTGTAATGTTTTTCTTAATGGGGGACCTCTGATTGATTTGGTTCGATTGGCGCTAGTTTATGGTTTTGAGGATCTTGCGTAAAAGTGATGAGCTAGATAACTTGCTAAGCAGTAATACACTACATATAGGGAATAAAATAAATAAAAAAACCCAACTTAACTCAACTCAACTCATTTAAGCCTTTTCTCAACTACATGGGGTCGGCTACATGAATCTGCTTCCTTCACTCTGCTCTATTCAGGACTAAATAAATAAAAAACCCATGGTGCAAAAATGTTTGATAGAAAAATAATATCAAAACAAGTAATTGTGGTAGTTCTTTTAAGAAAATATTTTATAATTACTACAAAATTCAATGATAGTACTTTATAGATAGTAAGCAGTATGTGAAACTTATTGTCATATTCAATGATTAGTGTTATGTTTCAAAATAATATATGCCACAACACACAGTAAGCATTGATAAATGAGCTTCCAAGTCATTAAGTTATCAAGCCTATTAATACATTTGGCACATGGTAAATATACATTGCATCAGTAGGAACTGAAGGCCAATAACTTGGTCCCTGCTAAACAGGACTTGAATATCTCTCATGTGCCACAAACACAACTCATAGGAACTTAACAGTATACCAAATGTCAACAACATAACCCCTTGCTTAGGGATGGCAATTTTTTTCAAACCCATGGGTACGTGTCCGCCTCCACTTTAAGATGGGTATGGATGTCAAAAAATAGGTATGGATATGCATATGGGTATAAGAACACATGACAATATTTATCATGGGTGTGGGATGGATATGGGTGTAAAGCTATCCTCGCTCCACACCGTCGCATACCTACTATATCCATAAATAAATTTAATTAATTATTCTTATTTATTAACATAGTTAAAAACTTTCAATGAAAAATTTTATAGGTAGCTATAGACCTTTTTTTTTTTTTGGGCTTGGTTCTTTTGTCTAGCCTCAAATTGAAAGAAAAAAGAAAGCAACCCATAATTGCTTTAGGCTTAGGCTTGGAGTTGAAATTTGAAGGAAAAAAAAATGAAACTAAGTTCAGAATAGTTGGTGGGTACAAAGAGGATATGGAGCGGGTGTAGGTAATGAGGTGGATACGGATATTACATAATCTCTGCAGATACGGATATGGGCATACAATTTTATATTCATAACAGGTACAAAGCCGATTTTACTGATGGGTAGAGGTATAGAGGTACCTTCACCCTATATCTGCTCTGCCCCATTGTCGTCCCTTCCCTTGCTGGCAAATTCACTATATTGTGTCTCTATTGAGATCACCAGGGTCCCTATATTGTGCCTCCTCTGGGATCACTAAGACCAACAACTCCTTGTGGGCCAATTTCATGAATAAAGTAGCAATTAACAAAGTACAGTTTTTCATGTAATTTACAATACCCTGAATTTTTCAACATAATATTAAATAATTTTTATAAGGTCATCATTGAAAGCAATGTGATTATCATTTTAAAACACTTTCAAGAGCATAATATTCTGTTTTCAAACTAAATTTGAAGAACAAATAACAATCTAATTTTCAAACAAAAAATATATAAATTGAGTTTTCAAAAGTATATTATGTTTAACCACTTGCCATTCACTCCTTTTCCATTGTGGTAACCATCAGCCTCAAGACATGTGATTTCATCTCAAACAGAACCTCCAGTGCATTGTCTTAATTACATCCAAATACACCAAATAGTTCCCTCTTAAAGACCTAATATTCATTTACAAGATATCAAAACACAATCAAGACAAATATAACAAAATTTCCTAGAAGTTTCCCAAGCCCCAAATAATTTCTTGATTTTGTTTTTAGAAAACTAGAAGTCTTGAAATAGGTTATGGACGTTGGTGACTCACACTTGACCCCAAATTAAATTCTGGATGTTATCCACATGAACGTTCTAGACCTTGAATTGGACAATTGGTGTCCTAATAATAATAGCAACAACAACAACAATAACAACAGCATAACAAAAAAATTTTCTATTTTTATTCAATTGTTATATGAGTTCAAATTAACAAATTCACTGAATTAATTTGCAAATTTTGACATGCAGAATTTTTTTTATTGAACTCCTTTTATTGAAATACAGATTACGTAAGTATAGTATATAAAAATAATATATGGAAATTTAGTTTGCTGCATTTTATCATACAGAAATAAATATGCAGAATTCACTGTATTGCAGAAATTAAGTTTTTCTAATGAAATATACAGAAATTTAAAAACCCCTTTCCCAGAAAATTATTTTTTCAGAAAATTCAATCAAATTTAATATATTCTGCAGAAAGTCAAAACAGATCTTATTTAGCTCGAAACAAATTCTGCAGAAATTATTTTAAGCTGAATTCCCTTTGAAAATAGAATAACATACAGAAATTTGATAATAGAAATTTAAATTACAATAGCTAAAATTAAACTGTGGAATCTTCTTTTTTTGATGAAATTGCATTGTTGAGTTGTAATATATAGAAAACTAATCGGAAATTCGAAAACCCATTCTTGGAATAATGCTACAGGAATTATATCAATAGTAGGAATTAACCAAATATATTCAAGATGATATCCCATGGTGTATGTTATTTGCAGACGATATAGTGTTTGATTGATGAAATTAAATCTGGAGTAAATGCTAACCTAGAGCTTTGGAAAGAGGCTTTAGAATCAAAAGGTTTTAAGATTAGTTGAACTAAAGCTGAATACATAAAATATAATTTTAGTAAAAGTAAAAATACAAATGAAGATACAATGAAGATTGTAAGCTAAGAGATATCAAGGAGCGAAAATTTTAGGTATTTGGGATCAATTATCCAGTAAGAAGGTAAATAGGTGAAGATGTGAATCATAGAGTTAAAGCATAATGGATTAAGTGGAGGAGTGCTTCTAGAGTATTGTATGATCGACACATTCCATTAAAATTGAAAGAAAAATTCTATAAAATCGCTATTAGGCCAGCTATGCTATATGGAACAGAGTGTTGGGTAATACTGAAATAATATATGAATAAATTAAGTGTAATAGAAATGCGCATGTTAAGATGGATATGTAGTAAAACTTTAAAAGATAGAGTTAGAAATAAATATATAAGATAAATAATAGGAATAGTCTCAACTGTTGATAAAATAAGAGAAAATCGATTACAATAGTTTGGACATATACAACGAAGACCTTTAGATGCTTCAGTTAGAAAAAGTGATCCTTTAACAATTCATGTTAAGGATAGAAGTAGAGGTATACCTAAACTAACATGACAAAAATAATTTAAAAAATATAACTATTTATAATTTGAATGTCGACTTAATCCTGAATAGAGCAGAGTGAAAGAAGCAGATTTATGTAGCCGACCCCATATAGTTGGGAAAAGGCTTAGATGAGTTGAGTTGAGTAGAAAAATTACTTGCTATTAAAAATAAATTGAAAAAAAATAAATTAGAGATATTATTAACTATTTGCTATATTAGAAGAGAGTAGGATTCAGTTGAGTGGTTCTCCACTCAAACCAGTCAGGTCATGTTTAGACTATGGATGTGTACCATTGACGAATCGAGATATTGAATATAATATAAGCCGTTGGATATGATCTATTACATCTAAATTGTCTATACACTAAAAATAATGTTGATTTGGAGATCTCTAGCCTATGCATCAAGTAGTAAAAAAAAACAAGTATTATTTTTGATGCGGGGCCAAAAGTTCTCTGCATAAATTGGCTGACGTGGGCAAATGAACCAGGCCCACCTTGGGATCACGGCCGACCCACCTTTTTGGCCGATCCTCGGCTTGCCCCGAATATCTCGGCTATCAGATCATTGAATCACGAAGATCTTGGAACTCCTTTCTGAAATGGTCATCCATAAGCAAAAACAGGAGCCTGATACAGCTCTCCTTTATAATTCGTAGGATCATGAATCTTCCTGATAAGATATACTAATTCGGCCTTATCACCTCAACTTCGACAAAAACCTCCGAAAAATCAGGTAACAGCCTGCTAGATTCTCTCCTTCAAATACCGGGCCCCAAGAGCCCTAAAAGAGGAGGAACCTCTCTGTGAGAACTCTAACCCCTCTTTATTCTTCTCTTGAAAAAACCTTCTCATATCTGAAGCTATGAATCTTCCACTGACTTGGGCATCGAGGGTCCTTCGCGAAGAGCGCCACCTCCTTCCCCGCGACTGGATGCTGTTTTGTAGGCCGCGAGGATGGGAAAACGTCACCCGGATTCTAAAGAACAGAAATCTGCAGCAACAGTTTTGTATCATTTAAACCCTCCAATTTTTGACCTCCTTGGGCACTTCTCCTAAATTGTCACACACAATTAATTTAAGTTATCCAAAATATGAATTGGAATACCTCATCTCCCATGTGCAAACTATGACCAGCTCTTAAGCAAAAAATAAAGTATTAAAAACTGGAATTTAAAGTTAAATTATATATCATGAGCTTAAAAGTCCCAATGCTTTATGTGACCATTATCCATTTCCCACACATTCAATAACTTCTCATAAATAGATTCATTGCTAACTAATGTGAGATTTAGGTGCCTTATTAGACACTGATATGTAGAATGCCTCAATGGGTTTAAATTCAAAGCTAGTTTCAACTCTAATGCTGTGTATATTCTGCTCCATTTGCATATTATATCAGTTTGTCACTAAGAGACAACTTCGATTGGCAGATTCACTTAAACCAACTACTTATAATAGGTAGACATGTCAGCAAGCTAGTTTTGTGGTCTCTTCTGGTCAAATCAACTGGACAAAATCAAGCTCTTTAACATCCCTATTTAAACATTCTTTGCTTGAATTGTTTTCTTGTACATATCTAGCTACATGTAGATTTTATGGACAGTGTGTTCAATGCATGACACATGGAAGTAGTTGCTCTCATGGTTATCAATCTATAAAGAGGGTGAATGAATCATCCAAAAATTTAGGGTAAAATACAAATTACTATCTTGTGGTTTAAGCATTATAAATTTCACTCATATGGTTTAAAATATTACACTTAACTATCATCTGTTTTAAGTTTTATCAAGTTATACTCATATGGTTTGACATGTTACACTTAATTTTCATGTATTTTAAACACTATTAAATTATACCCATGTGAAAATTTGAGCATATTAAGTAAAGCTTGATTAGATTTAAAACACCAGGAGGGCTAAGTGTAACATTTAAAACCATATGGGTGTAATTTGATAGAATTTAAAACACGTAGTGGTTAAATGTAATATGTCAAACCACATAACTGCAATTTGAACATATGATAGTTAACTATAACATTTCAAATGACATGTATGTAATTTGATAATGCTTAAACTATAAGGTGGTAATTTGTATTTTATCCAAAAATGTATTGCCACTGTTCTATCATTCACATTAGCACTAAGTGATGGATCATTACTTTATTTATGTGGTAAGAAGGGTACTAATGCTTTTGGAATTGCTGATAGATTTATTATTTATAGTGTGCTTTTTTGTCGACCATAATCCTCATGCTTGGGGGGGGGGGGGGAATGGGGGCAGACATGCAAATAGTACCTTCTTTGTTGTTATTAATCTTAATGTACCCTTCAAGCGAAAGGCATACCTAGGTGCAATCTCAGTCCCTTCCCTACCTTAAGACAGGCAATGTCATCAAGGCACCCAGAAAGAATGTCTTCTACATGCAATGCTGATATCCTAAGCCATGAAAAGGTGCACTTTTGCAACAATGTGTGCAAGCAGGGGTGTGGACGAGTTGGGTCGGATTGGGTCGATTTAGAGATTTTTTTGGAGCCAAACTGATTTGAATCAGTTTTCTAAAACCAAAACTGAAACCAAACTGACTATTCTAGTAAACTGAACCATAATTTGGTTTGGTTTATTAGTTTGCTTGTACCTTGGATGACTATGAGTTTAGTTTTCATAACAAACTTTATATGGTTAAATGGAAGCCTAGTAATTCACAATGGAAAAGAGCATAGCTCTCACACAACCCAACTATTCATACATGCTTATAACACCTTAATTTTAACTGCAATATAAATAAAAATTTGTATAATGTATGCACATGGTTCAGTTTGATTGTATTGGTTTTTAAAAAACTCAAATCAAAACCGAACCAACCGAGAGGCAATAAAAACCGATCCAAACCAAACCGAAATCATGGTTTGGGTCGATTTTGTGGTTTAGTCGGATTTCTTATGCACACCTAAATGTGTGTGCATGACTAAGGCTGGCCTCGAATGTTGTGTTTGTTCTAGAGGATTATTGTGCATGTTTGTGCAAGTGGTAAGATTTTTTACAGCCATGGATTTAGTTAGTTCATGCTTATCTCTTTTGGTGCATGTGCAAAGGTCTATTTGGAGTGGCCTACCATGATTTTTTTGTAATTCCTACTATAGTGATTGTTGGTATGTTGACTTGTATTTCAAGACTCATTTATAATGTACATGCATAGTTTTTATAATGTACCCACCATAATATTTCTTTAAAATCATCTCTCTTCTTCCAATTGTTAAATTGTTCAATCCTTAGTAATTGCTTTTATATCCAGTGTCTTCCAATATAGTTCATTGAATTATGCTTTTTAGGTACTCTTCCAAGATATTGTAGGGCTCAAATTAACAATTCTCAAATGCTATTTTATGTAAAAGAAAGTTGGCAAGTTGGTTTTCAGTATTGTTAGTAAATTTTTCGTTGCAGGATAGGCAAGTTGCCCAACATTTTTGTCATTGATTGTGAAGGTTAGCAGCCATAGTGGATATGAGTTACATAACTTCTTCACTGTTCTTCCCTGTCTTAGCAATTTTTCCTTTTTTTGTTTTAATATTTCCCCCTTTTTTCCATTATTTGTAAATCCTAAGAGTAACATATCTATCTTTTTAAACCGATATTTTAGAAAGGGATGAATCATTTGTGCACATAATATATCTTTTTGGTATGTTTAAGCTACTTGTCTATATTAATATTTATTTTATGTTATTGGAACTGCTGCTACGCATCCTCAAGGAACTTGTTACCACAGTATAAAATATAAATTATCTTAGCAGTTTCTGGTGTTTGTCTCATAACTTTTTTATGCATAGCATGTAGTGGTTGGCCAGGACTATCATGCTTTTGCAGTTTTGGTATGTCACAGTTGACCTAGATGCTATAATTCCTAGAAACCTGAGTGTCATCCAATCCACTTTGGGGAAATAAATAACTGCTGCAACTCAACTCAACTCAACTCAACTCATCTAAGCCTTTTCCAAACTACATGAAAATAAATAAATAAATGCTGCAGATGCATTATTAATATTTCAATCCAGCATCAAGCTTTTGCAGTTGATGTCATTGCATTTTCCTTTTCGATATGAGTTTTTATTTTTCAAAGCCAAATTGATTTAATTTGAGCTGGTTAAATTCTTGAGGCCAAATTTTGTGGAATTAAAAAATAAGCATTTAAATGCCACCAGTTTGGTATGGTATACCAGTACCCTGCTATTACAATGGTATGATCCTAGGAGGATAAAACTGGCCTGGACTAGTATATATTGCACGTTCTGATCGATACCTGCTGTTACAGGATGATACCATGGTTGGTTCAACTGATACAAAACCTTAGCCAATTGATCTGCCCTTTTAGAAAGAAGAGAGAAGGTAGGCGGGTCCAGTTCTCTCTCTCCTACCTTCTCTCTCTCTCTCTCTCTCTCTCTCTCTCTCTCTCTCTCTCTATGTCATGAGTTGCTCGGAGGCCTAGGGTTTTGGGGTTGGGGGGAAGAGTGTGAGAGAGGTCAAATTTGGTACTTCCAGCCATTATCTGGCCTCAACCAGAGTCATCATGAAGATCCACTAAGCTTCATTCCTCTCTTTAGAAAATATATTTTCATTATGTGTGCACATGCTACTATTCTGTTGCATACTTTGGATGAGTTTCATGTGCATTCAGGAGCACTCTGTTAATTTGAGCATCCTCCAAATACCAATCATACCATCAGTCACAATATCATAAGGCTTAGCCGAGCTAATATCGGACACCATATTACAGAGATGGTGCAATATCCAAGCTGGAATATGTATGATAATCTTTTTGGAATTTGTACTTAAGTGAATAAAAGCTTTGCATCAAATTTTTGACTTTCATCACATTGTATCAAAGCATGAACTTTTAATGCATTCCTATATTGTTTACATTAATGTATAACATTGTGATTTTGCCATTCAGGTCTCTTAAAGATATTATTTTTATTGCTTGAAAATTCCAAGTAGATTAAACAGCTGCGTGCAACTTTTTTCCTGTTTTAAGCTTTCCCAGGAGTTTTTTCTATTTGCTTCTTTGGAAAATTAGGTTTCAAATTTGATCAATGACTTTCAGCTAGTGGTCTAGTAAGTTCTGACACTGTGCTGATCAAGTGCGATGACCTTTTTGATTATAATGTAGACTGATTCTTTCTTTGAATTAAGTCACTAGATTCCTAGTTATACAATGTGGCTATCATATCTGCATTGTTCACATGAAATTGACGGTTAAATGTTTCAGATTCCTGTCCCTCCCTTGCAAAGAGCTACTGATGCTTCTCCAGTCTTTAATCAACTATGGATGAATGAAGCACAAGAACCTTCAGATGATCCCCTTGAAAAGGGAATTCCGGCATTGATATCATGGAATCAGGGAGGAAATAATGTCTTAGTAGAAGGATCATGGGACAACTGGATCACAAGGTATACTAGCAACCACAAGAACCTACCTCAAAAAGTTTTGCATCATTATTTCGCTTGAGGAAATTCACGTTAGCATCATTATTTCGAGGTTTCTTTTTCACTGTACTTTAATAAAATGTTGCAAAGAATGAGAACCAAATTACCAGGAAACCAATGTGTATTCTTTTCAGGAAGGCTCTGCAGAGATCAGGAAAAGACCATTCTATTTTGTTGGTCCTCCCATCTGGAGTCTACCAGTACAAGTTCATTGTAGATGGAGAAAGGAGATACATTCCCGATCTTCCTTGCATAGCTGATGAGATGGGGCAGATCACCAATATCCTTGACGTTCATGTGAGCCTACATAACCATGTTTCTTCAAATAAGGATGCTTCAATATGAAATAATATCTCCACAAAATTGTTTGCAGTAGATGAGGTCTGGGTTGAATTCTTCTGGGAAACAATATCAAATAGTCCCAACAATGGCAAAGTTGTACAGGAGTAGTGATTAACTCAACTCTACTCATCTAAGCCTTTTCCCAACTAAATGGGGTCTGCTACATGAATCTGCTTCCTCCACTCTGCTCTATTCAGGACCAAGTCGGCATTCAAATTATAAATAGTTATATCTTTTTTAATTATTTCTGTTCATGTTAGTTTAGGTCTACCTCTACATTTATCCTTACCATGAATTGTTAAAACATTACTTTTTCTAACAGAAACATCTAAAGGTCTACGTTGTGTACAGGAATAGTGATTGTTACTTGAAATTTATTCTAGTGTCACAACACTTGTAGCAAGATAAAGAGTCATGATACTTGGATTTTTCGTTCTTCTTAGGTGTTTGGAAAGTAAATGGGTCTTTCTGTTGTTTTTTCATATTTTTTTCCTATGTTGCAGGATTATGTTCCAGAAAATCCAGAAAGTGTTGCTGAATTTGAGTCCCCACCATCACCAGACTCTAGCTATGGTTGGTCATCACCTGCAGATGAGGACTTTGCAAAGGAGCCGCCAGCTGTTCCACCTCAGTTGCACCTGACTGTGCTTGGGATGCAGCAGTCTGAGGAAGCTTCTCCAAAACCCCAGCATGTTGTCCTCAACCACCTTTACATAGAGAAAGGATGGGCTTCTCAGTCACTGGTGGCCCTTGCCTTAACCCACAGGTTTCAATCCAAGTATGTTACTGCTATCCTATACAAGCCAGTGGGAAGGTGACAGAAACAGCAACATTTTGCGACTCCATGCATACATGGTAGTGATGCTTTTGTTGTTGCTTGAATTTTCTTGGATTTTGGTTTTGTTCTTTTTGCATTTGTCATATGGCATCTGTTCTAATGTCATAACATCGTAACAGGTTGAACAAACTACTTGCGTCTTCTGTCACTTATTACAAATTTTGACCAGCATAAAATTAATTCAGAACCATTGCGTGCATCCAGTACGATGATGTTAAGTGGCAGCATTTATTGTACCTACAGTCAGGGGTTCTTAAGTTTAAGCTTCAGTTGATAATTTTGGCCTTGCTTGCTTTTAATGCAATCAAAAGAAATGGCATCATCCCAGAATTCTCAGAAATATCTCAAATGAGAAAAGCTGATGCTGCAAATCGTCAGTGTTCTCCATCGTAAATGGCTTTGCTGTTGGGACAAGGATTATTCTGTTATTTTCTTGAGAAGTGTTTCATTTTATTGGTTTGCGAGTTGTGTATTGCATTTTGTTGCATGGAGCATGGCATAATTTGTTACGTTCCGTATTTTTATTTGTTCTGGTTGTTGTTACATGAGAACAATTTTCCCTGCTACAACGTTTTTATCATCTGTTTCTGCCGTATATGACAGACCGTACCTCTTGCATTGCCGATAATATTTGATTGATTAGCTACAGTTTCCGATCTTTTTGAACTATATATCTAAACTCTTTCAGCTTTCGTATGCACGATAAATTTCTCCATTTCACCTTCTTTCATCGTTGTCTTGATACCACAACCTGTATCCATTGGTTGTACCTGTAGCGTTTTTTGAAGCTTTTCACTCACCCGGTGTCCCTTGTTGGTGCTGTGACTACTGACTCTCTGTGACATCTTCTCTCAGCCAATGAAACGTTTAGAATTGGATCCTTTGTATCAAAAAATTTGCACTCAACTTTTCTCTCTTCGCCACCGACTTTATCGAATGCATATTTTGAATTTCAAGTATGTTGGTTGTCCTGCCGCGTTCAGACTTTAAAGACGACAAATGTCATCTAAATTTGTAATACATGTCCGTAAAATTTTTGGATGTGACTGCAAGTGTGAGCCCGTTGGCTCGCTTTCACGCTCGAACCAACCTAAAGGTAGCTTGATCCAGCACGACGGAGGTCGATGGGATAACGATTGCATTTAAAGTATGGCCTGGTTCAAATATTCGTTGAATAATGTCGTTAGATGACCTGATTCGACCCCTCACGGCCCTGTTTAAATTCAAAGACATGACCAGTTCCAGACGCTCTTGGGAGACATCCGATATGATAAACTTTTGGATCACACCAATCCAGTCTATCCGTCCAGGATCACCGGGTTGCATTAGGCTAATCATCCTATGTAGTAATAATTCAAGATCACCCCCATCTTATGGATCATCTTCCAATCATCTTCCAAGATCCATCTACAGTTCATTCCTAAATCCTAAAACTCTAAATACATCAAAACCCCAAACCCAAGACCTTAAACCCGAAGGCCCACTAAACCCTAAATCTTTAAATCATAGAGCGTCTAAACCTTAAAACCCTCTAAACCCTAATTTCCTAAACCCTCAAAACACAAGATTCTAAACCACTCTAAACAGCTAAAACCCTAAATCTTAAATCCCTTTAAATCATAAATCCTACTAAACACTCAACCCTAAAACCTAAACTACTTTGAATCATAACCCTTCTAAACCCTAAACCCCTCTAAACCTTGAACGCTAAAACCCAAACATCTCTAAACCCTAAACTTTACACTCTAAACCCATCTAAATCCTAAAATCATGTAAACTCTAAATCATGAACCTTAAAACTTGAAACCCTTAATCAAAAACCTTATAACTGTAAACCCTAAAACCCTTCTAAATCTAAAGCCCCTCGAAACCCAAAACCCTCTAAACCCTAAACACTAATCTTGAAAGGCTAAACCCCCTTTAAACCCAAAACAACTAAAACTTATAAGCCCTACTAAACCCTAAACCACTAAACCATAGACCCCTCTAAACCTTTAAACCCTCTAAACCCTAAACCCTAAAACCCTAAACATTTCTAAACCCTAAACCATTCCAAATTGCTAAAATCGTAAACCTTAAACCCCTCTCAACCTGAAACCATACTAAACCCTCAACCCCAAACCTTAAACCACTCTAAACCCTAAACCCTAAACCCTAAAACCCCAAACCATTAAATTCTAAAACCCTAAAAATCTAAAACTTATAAACCATAAAGCATAAAAACCATTAAACTCTAAAGCCCTAAAAACCTAAAACCCTATAATCCTAAACTTTAAAATCCTAAAATCATAAACCCTAAAGCCTCTTAAATCCTAAAATCTTAAAGCCCTAAACCCTGAACCCAAAAACCAAAACCCAGAATACCAATGCTTGAACCCCTAAAACCCTTCACCCCAAACACAAAACCTAAAATCCTAAACCCTAAAACCTAGTCCTAAACCCCTATAAATCCTAAACCCCTTTAATCCTTGAACCCTGAACTAGGTCAAACCTCAAAACTCTAAACCTAAAACCCTCTAAACCCTAAAACCTAAAACCCTAAACATCACTAAACCATAAAACCTAAATCATTCCAAACAGCTAAAATCATAAACTTTAAACCGTTGCAATCTTAAACCATACTAAAAACATTGAACCCTAAAAGTTAAACCACTCTAAACCCTAAATCCTTAAATCCCAACCCATTAAACCCTAAAACCACAAATTAAGAATCCTTAAAAACCCTAAGTCACCTAAAATCTAAAGCTTGAACCCTAAACCCTAAACACGTTTAAACTCTAAAGCCCTAAAACCTAAAACCTCTTAAACTCTAAAATCCTAAAACCCTAAATCCAGAACCCAAAAACATAAACTCGGAATACCAAATCTTGAACCTCTAAAATACTTAACCCCAAACACAAAACACTATACCCTAAGCCCTAAAACCCTAGTCCTTAAACCACTATAAACCCTAAACCCCTTTAATCCTTAAACCCTAAACCCTAACCCCTCTCAACCCTAAAACCCTTTAAACCCTAAACTTAAACCCTAAACACTAAATATCTTAAAACCCCAAACCCTAAGCCTCACTAGACCCTAAATCCTTAAACCATAGAGCCCTCTAAACCCTAATCCTAAAACCCCTATAAATCCTAAACCCTCAAAACAAAAATCCTAAACCATTCCAAACTACTAAAATCCTAAACCTTAAACCTTTTTAAAACATATCCACTAATCTCTCAGCCCTAAACCCTAAACCACTCTGAACTAACCTCTCAAGCCTTGAACCCTAATCCCCTAAAATCTACCTCTAAACCTTGAACCCTAAAAGCCAAACATCTCTAAACACTAAACTCTACACCATAAACCCCTCTAAATCCTAAAATTGTATAAACCCTAAACCCTTTAAATCCAAAAACCTAAAACCTTAAACCCTAAAACCCTAAACCCTAAAACCTAAACCCTTATAAATCCAAAACCCCTTGAAAACCCAAAAACCTTTAAACCCTAAAAACTAAACCGTGAAACCCTAAACCCCTTTAAACCCCAAACCCTAGACCCCTAAACCATAAGCCCTACGTAACCCTAAACCACTAAATCATAGACCCCTCTAAACCCTAAAACCTAAACCTTGAACCCCTCTAAACCCTAAACTCTAAACTCCTCTAAACCCTGAACCACTCCAAAGCTTTAAAACCCTAAATCCTAGACCCCCATAACCCTAAAGCCCTCTAAACCCTTAAGCCTAATCCCCTTTAAACACTAAACCCTAAAACCATAATCCCTAAACCCCTAAGATTTTATAAAATCAGTTATGATTGATTGAATTATAAATTAATCATATGGACTTAAAAATTACAAAATCTTAGGCTAAACCCTTTAAATAATAAATCCTAAACCTTAATTAGGGAGTGATGAAAATATTGGAATCTAAACCCTAAACCCCTCTAAAACCCTAAACCCTCTAAACCCTAAACCCATCTAAACCCAAAACCTTTCAAAACCCAAAAATCCTCTAAACCCTAAATACCAAGCCTTGAAACACTAAACCCTAAACCTCTAACCCTAAACCCCTCTAAACTCGAAAACCCCTTAAACCCTTAATCGATTAAACCCTAAACCCTTAAACCTAAATCACTAAATCTTGTAAACCCTAAACTCTAAACCCTTTAAACCCTAAACCTTGTAAAACCTAGGTCCTTAAACCCCTAAACCCTAAACCTTTCTAAATCCCAAATCCTAAACCACTCCAAACCCGTAAAACCCTAAACCCTTCTTAGCCGTAAAACCCTCTAACGCTCAACCCTAAATCCTAACCACTCTCAACCCTAAACCCATCTAAATCCTAAATCCTAAACCCCTTCTAAAACCCTAAAACTCTATAAACCCTAAACCCTAAATCTCTCTAAACTCTAAACCATAAATCCTAAGCCTTTGTAACCCCTAAAATCCTCTAAACCTTAAACCCTAAACCATCTAAACCCAAAACCCCTCGAAACCTTAAAACTAAACCATAAACACTAAGCACTGAAACCCTAAATCCCTGTAAACCCCAAACCCTCTACCCCAAAACCGTAGATCCCACTAAACCCTAAACCCCTAAACCATAGACCCCTCTAAACCCTAAACCTTAAATCCTAAATCGTTAAACCCCAAACCATTAACCCTAAAATGATGCAATTAAAACCACTTAAAAACCTTTAACCTTAAAGCCCTTAAAACTAAAAACCTTAAAATCCTAAACCTTAAAAACCATTAAATCCTAAAACCTTAACCCTAAACCATAAAATTCAAAAACCCTAAACCCTGAACCTCAAAACTTGAACATAGAATACCAAAACTTGAACTACTAAAACATTTAACCCCAACCATGAAACCCTAAACCCTAAACCCTAAACCCTAAAACTCTGAACTCAAAACTCTAAAACCCTAGTGCCTAAACCCCTAACACCTAAGCACTTGTAAACCCTAAAGCCCATTAGACCTTGAACCTTAAACCAAGTCAAATCTCAACACCCTAAACTCTAAACCCCTCTCAACCCTAAAACCCTCTAAACACTCAACCCTAAATCAAAATCACTCTTAACTATAAACCTCTCTAAACCTGAGTCTCTCTAAACCCTTCTAAACCCAAATCCTAAAACCCTAAACCTTCTAAAACATTAGTTCCTAAATCCCTAAGTCCTAAACCCTATAAATTCTAAACCATAAACCCTTAAACCTTTCTAAACTATAAACCCTAAACCCCTCTAAACCCTAAACCCTCTAAATTCTAAACCCTAAACACATTTAATATTGTGCCCGATGTGGTGCTCTCAAGGCTCAGAAGAACATGAGAAGACCAAGGTCCATACTTCATGAGGCATCATGGAGCCTCTAAAGTTATTTTGGGCTCTAGGTTATCTCAAGGCCCATGCTAGGCTATGGGCTTTGACAGGGCTAATTTCTACTGGGCTAAGAATGAGTCCAAGGTTTTTTTTAAATTGAGACAAGTCATGGGTGTACATGGGCTTGCATTGAATTTAATCTCGTTGGTTAACTATAAAAAATTTTCTGAGTCAGGGTCAAGCCAACTTGGTCATGTATTTAAACCCTAATCCCTAGGGTTTGTAGAAGAGGAATACAATTGATTCTTTTCTTCCTAAAATATTTTTTTCTCTTTTCTCGCCCTAGCCGCCACCTTCTCTCTCTAGAAAACCCATAAGAAACCCTAGCACCACCTCTCCCTTCCCCACATGCGGTTCTCTCTCCTTATGGATTTCTCTCTCTAGGGCAAAAGGTGTGTATGCCTCTCTCTCTAACACCCTCTCTCCTCCATGTTTCTCCCTCTTTGTGTCCTTTTCTATCTCTTAATTATAGCCCAAGTTTTCTCTCTCTAGGCATTATCTCTTTTGATGCCTCTTTCTCTCTTCAAGCATTAGACCAGGTGGCTACCCTTTCTTGCTCTTAGGTGCTAAAATTTGGTCCAAATTTGGGAATTTTCTGCAATAATTGGTCTCACATCAACTGGTTTTCTCATCAATTGGTATCAGAGCCCGAGTTCACGAGGAAGAAAGAGAGTATATCAGGGATTGAAGATCTTCAAAAGGCTAAAAAATTTTAGCAAGGCTCCATCAAGGTATTTCTCAATCTTCTTAAAATTTTTGCTATATTTTTTGGTGTTAAATCTAGCCATGAGTAGTAGCATCAAGGTAGATTTGAGAAGTTTGATGGAAAATAGAAGTTTGATGGAAAATAGAGCTTTTTCATGTGAAAAGTTTGGGTAGAGGATCTTTTAGTGCAGCATGAGTTGGATCTAGCATTGAAAAATGTACAGATGGGATGTCAAATAGATAGTAGATGTCTCGGGAGAAATATGCATATTCAGCTATTAGAGGGTGCTTGATTGATTCAGCCTCTATTTAGTATTAAAGGAAAAGACTCCCAAAGGACTCTGATTGAAGTTGCATACTCTCTATATGGAAAAGAACATGTGCAACAAGCTGATGTTAAAAAAGTGCCTCTACAGCCTTCGAATGGCAAAAGGTGAAGATGTGGTAGCCCACATCTAGGTGTTTGACTAGATCAATATTAATTGCTGAATTTCGGAATGAAAATGGAGGAAGAAGATAAGTTTTTGCTGTTGCTATGTTCACTACTATCTTCATATGATCCGTTGGTCACGTCGCTGCTCTACGAGTAGGAGACTTTACCCAAAGGACCCAAGAAAGCTTAGATACCTAAAAGTAAAATGGTTTAAAATATAATTTGTTAAGTATTAGTCAATTATGTGATAAAGGTTTTAAAGTGATTTTTGAATCATTTGTTTGCATAGTTTTAAATTCTGTTGATAATTGCATGAATTCATTGGTCATAGATATGAAAATATTTATATTATTGATCTGAATGATTTGAATGACCATAATTTGATTATTTAGTTGTTATAAATGCTAAAATAGATGAATCTAGTTGGTTATGGCATCGTAGACTTGCGCATGTTAGCATTAATTTGCTTTCAAATTACTTAAAAAGGATTTAGTCAAAGGTTTACCCAAATTAAATTTTGAAAAAGATAAAATTTCTGATGCATGTCAGTTTAAAAAATAACTTAGAGTTTTATTTAAATCCAAAAATATGGTTTCAACTTCTAGGCCTTTGAAATTATTACATATGAATTTATTTGGACCGACTAGAACCACAAGTTTAGGCGGTAAACGTTATGATTTTGTAATTATCGATGATTTTTCTTGATTTACTTGAATTTTACTTTTAGCAAGCAAAGATGAAGCCTTTTCTGCATTTCAAAAATTATTCAAAAAGATTACAAATAAAAAGGAGTTTCGATTTTATCTATTCGAAGCGATCATGGAAAGAAATTTGAAAACCATCTTTTTGAAAGTTTTTGTAATGAGCATGGCATAAGTCACAATTTTTCTGCACCTAGGACATCTTACAAAATGGGATGGCAAAAAAAAATAGACTATTAGAAAAGATTGCTCGTACCATCTTGTGTGAAAGCAATCTCCAAAAGTACTTTTGGGCAGAAGCAATTAACACTACATGTTACATATTGATAGAGCTTTAATAAGACTTGTTTTAAAAAAGACCCCCTATAAGCTTTGGAAAGATAGGAAATCCAACATTGCATATTTTATATTTTGGATGTCATTGTTTTTTATTGAATAATAAAAAAATCTAACCTTTATAAATTTGATGCTAAATCTGACGAAGGGATTTTTTTTGTTATTCTTCTTCAAGAAGAGCATATAGTGTTTTTAATAAGAATACCTTAGTAATAGAAGAATCCATTCATGTTGTATTTGATAAGACTAATGATCTTGAAAGGTATTAGATGATGCAGGTGAGATTAAAGATCAAGTAAATTAAGGAGCTCAACTTAGAGGAAAAAGAAGACTCAACAATCCAAGCTGATCAAGAAGAGGGAAATGACACTACTCATCATGAAGAGCCTCAAGGTAATTATGGATTGGAAAGAGATTGGAGGTATGTACAAAGTCATCCTAAGGAATTTATTATTGGTGATCCATGATATAGAGTTAGAACTAGGTCTTCATTTAGAGATGCATGTAATAACTTAGCATTTGTTTCTTACATTGACCTAAATGTTACAATGATGCTATGGATGATGTAGATTGGATTAATGCAATGCATGAAGAATTAAATCAATTTGAAAGAAATAATGTATAAACTTTAGTTGATAGCTCTCATGACCATCCAATTATTGGGACTAAATGTATATTTAGAAATAATTGGATGAGCATGGTAACATAGTTAGAAATAAGGCAAGACTAGTAACTAAAGAATATAATCAGAAGGAAGGAATTGATTTTGATAAAACTTATGCTCCTATTGCTAGGTTAGAAGCTATTAGATTACTACTTAAGTAAGCCATATTTTATCCTTAAATACATCCACGAGTGAGCCCCACTCATTTTTGACCGACTTATACAATTTCTGGTGAACCATTAAAGGAAAACCATAATATAAAACTATATTAGCATTAGTAAATATATAACTAAATTATTTTTTTTACACATCTAAGGTAAATAACAACTATTTAAATCATTATAACGATAAATCAATTTTGTTATTAATGATTGCAACCAAATGATTAGGCTAGGCTAGGCTAGGGCTAAGGTCCTTGCCCTACAAGGTCGGGCCACGGCTACGACCCTTGTCGTGCTAGCTAGGACTGAGGCACAGGTTCATGCCAGGCTAATATTGCTAGGGCTTGGGTTAGGGCTCAGCCGCATGGGGTCCGTTCAATCATAAGATTTCACAAGTATGTAAGTGTCCTAAATTAATTTCACCTTTACTCCATATCTAAAAGGTAAGGCCCTATCCCAATCAAGAATATTTTTTGTGATATGTTATTCTGCTATTAATTATCATCATTTACGTTAAAATTTTAGTAGCATTTTTTATATGTTCTTCTAAATGTGTGGCATATATGCCACACTAGGAGAATGTATGAGGAAATACAAACCGCAATCTCAACCAACGATGACTAATAACAGACTAACATATCGCAAAAAATAATCTCAAACTGTCCACTAGGATAATTTGAGAATTTGCAAGACTAAGTCTTACAAATTCTCAAATGGGTCTAAAGGTTATAGTGTTGTGAGAAATAATATGAAAATCCAAAGACAATCGAACTTATTTTGTGATAAAGTTTTCTTGTCTATTGTACATATTTTGATAGTGGTCTATAGTCACTGACTTCTTAAGATTATTATGTCCAAGATAATAATCTTAAGAATATTAATGTGAATTAGGAGACATCATAAATAAACTCTTTTAGGATCAACTATGGATATTAGATAATACAAGACCAATAAACTTAAACAATATCTCTTCCATCTAGCTTTTTCATCATTCATGTACTATGATCATTAAAACTACTAATCTTGACTGAAAAGAGAAATAGAAAATATATGTGAAGACCAAAATATAAATCATTTAAAACTACTAATCTGGTGCTGAAAATTAAAAGGAACTGCAAGAAGCCTATCATTCTAGCATTATATAATTTAACGAATCATTCAATTTGAAGCAGAATGCAAATAAACAAGACCTAAAAAAATGCACGAATTAAAAAAAAAAATCAATACGGCCTGGTAGGCCGCCCGCGGCCACGCCACGTGGCTGGGCGGCCTGGCCACGTGGCCAGTCCTAAGAACCCGCCAGGCCCCCCGCAGGCGGCCAGCCATGTGGCCGCCAGCTTGGCCATGTGGCCAGGCCGTGGCAGGTGACCTGGCCGCCAGGTCGTGGCAGGGTGGCTTGGCCGCCAGGCCACGGCCATGGCCGCGGCCATGGGTCCATCGAGGCCAGAGAGATGGGGGGTTGGGGGTGCACCTGATAGGGGAGCCGGCAACACCGAGGGGTGGGGGGGAGGGGGCTGCACCGCCGGGGAAGGGGGCTGCACCACCAAGGGGGAAGAGGAGGGAGAGGGTTAGGGCCGGTGGAGGGGGGAGGGGGGAGGGGGGTGTTTTATAAATCGGGATTAGCGACGCCTATATGGCATCGCTAATCCGTCGCTATATTGCGATGCAGATTAGGCGTGCTATTTAGCGACGCATAATCTGCTTCGCTAATTTGGCGGGATAAGGCCGGATAAGGCGAAAATATAGCGACGCATTGAATATGCATCCCTAAATAGCGATGCATATTCTATGTCGCAATATAGCGACGCATTTATGCATCGCTAAATTAATATTATATAATTAATTTTATATATTAATTATTATAGTGTAATAATAAATATATATAGTGATAATTCTATATATTAATATATTATAATCTATTGCTATGGTATATTAATATATATTATAAATTATGTAATAATATATATATATATATTTTTGTATATTTTAATGTGTATTAGTAGGATTCATAATTTTTTTGATTCCAATTCTAACTATGATACCAAACTAAACAAACCCTTAAAATAGTAGATGCAATAAATTTTAACTCTCACTTTTTCTTTAAAATTTGAAAGTTTCTTTTATAAATAAAAATAAGAGAATCAAACTTTTTTACATTAGAATTTTTTGCTTTAAAATAAAAAAAGTATATTAAATGGAGCCTACAATTAGATTTTTCAAAAATTAGAAGCCTATAAGCATGGGGTTACGTATGCTATAAGGTCCTATTCAGGAGTCGCTGGAGCCGGTCCGGGTGGCCGACTAGAAGGTCCTATCCGGGACCGATGCTGGCTCCAGTCCAATCCACGCCTTTGTGCCAAGAATGCACCCAAAACCCGAAAACCCGAAAAACCCTAAACCCTAATACCCTAAAACCCTAAAACCCTAAACCCTAAACCTAAAACCATAAAACCCTAAAACCCTAAACCCTAAACCCTAAAATTCCAAAAAACCAAAAACCTTAAATCCGAAACCTCTAAACCCCTAAAACCCAAAACCCTAAAACCTAAAACCCTAATCCTTAAACCCCTAAAACCCTAAACCCTAAAACCCTAAACCCCTAATAAACCCTAAAACCTTAAACCTTAAACCTAAAACCCTAAAACCCCTAGAACCCTAGAACCCTAAACCCTTAAACCATAAACCCTTAAACCCTAAACCCTAAACCTAAACCCTAAAATTAAACCCTAAAACCATAAAACCCTAAAACTCTAAACCCTAGCTAAACCCCTAAACCCTGAAACTCTGAAACCCTTAATCCCTGAACCCTAAATCCTGAACCCTTAAACCCTGAACCCTGAACCCTGAACCCTAAAAACCCTAAACCCTAAAACCCTAAAATCCTAAACCCTAAAACCCTAAATAGTGACGCATCAAAATGCGTCGCTATTTAGCGATACACGATTATGCGTCGCTAAATAGCGATGCACGATTATGCATTGCTAACTAGCAATGCATTTTGATGCATCACTATTTAGCGACGCATTTTGCGTATGCATCGCTAACTAGCGATGCATTTTGATGCGTCACTATTTAGTGATGCATTTTGCATCGCCAAGTAGCGATGCAAGCATTGAGTCGCTAAACAGTGATACATTAATGCGTCGCTATTTAGCGACTCACGGTAATGCGTCGCTAACTAGCGATGCATTTTGATGTCATTATTTAGCGACTAATTAATGCATCGCTATTTAGCGATGCACGATTATGAGTCGCTAGTTAGCGATGCATTTTTTTGAGTCGCTAATAGAGTTGCTATTTAGTGATGTATTTTTTTAGGAGTCACTAATTGCGTCGCTATTTAGCGACTGATTTAATGCATCGCTAAATAGAGACGAATTCATTGCTATTTCATCTTAGATTTTGTGGGTTGCAATTGCATCGCAATTCTATCATTATTTTACGATGAATATTTGCGTCGTTAAGTTGCATCGCTATTTTGCAATTTTCTTGTAGTGCTTGCTTTGCATGCTTGATGAACTGCCAGTTATATCAAATGGATGTTAAAAGTGCTTTTCTTAATGGATATATTATTGAACAAGTATTGTTGAACAACTATTTGAATTTGAAAATCACTTGTTTCCAAACCATGTGTTCAAATTGATTAAAGCTTTGTATAGTTTGAAACAAGCTCCTCGGGTTGGTATCATAGGTTGAGCAAATTCTTGATTAGTAATAAATTCATTAGAAAAAATGTTGATACAACTTTATTTATTAAAAGAAAAAATGATGACATGCTTATTGTTCAAATTTTATTGATGACATCATTTTTGGAGCTACTAATAAATCGTGTCAAGATTTTGCTAAGCTTATGTAGGGAGAGTTCGAGATGAGCATGACGGAAATTGAACTATTTTCTTGGACTACAAATCAAGCAAAGTAATGAAGGGATCTTTATTTGCCAAAGCAAGTATATCAAAGAAATTTTAAAGAAATTTGGCATGAAGACCTCAAAGTGTATCAGTACTCCTATGAGCTCTTCTTGTAGACTAAATTCTAATGGTACTGATAAGTCTATTGATATAAAATTGTATAGAGACATAATAGGATCTTTACTGTATCTAACTGCTAGTAGACCTGATATTTTGTTTAGTATTTGTATGCATGCTAGATACCAAGCTAATCCTAAGGAATCATACTTAATTGAAGTTAAAAGAATTTTTAAGTATTTGAACGGCACTAGAAACTTAGGATTATGGTATGACAAACAATCTAGCATTGACTTAATAGGTTATAGATTCAGACTTTGTAGGTTGTAAACTAGATAGAAAAACTAGCGAAACTTACCAGTTTATAGGTGTTAACTTAATCTCATGGTTTAGCAAGAAACAAACTTAGTGATATTGTCCATAGCCGAGGCTGAGTACATTGCAGCCAAAAGTTATTGTGCTCAAATCTTGTAGATTTAGCAATAACTAGAAGATTATGGCATCAAACTTAATGACACACCCATAAATGTGATAATACAAGTGCAATTAACTTAACTAAGAATCCTATCCAACACTCTAGAACAAAGAATATAGAGATTTGACATCATTTTATTAGAGATCATGTTAATAATAGAGATGTTGTGCTTAAGCATGTATGTACAAATATGCAACTCACAGATATTTTCATAAAACCTTTTGATGATTCTAAGTTTTATGAAATTAGAAGAAAACTTAGCATGCTTAACCCTTTAATCTAGTGAGTTTTTATGATTGTTTGATTTTTGTACTCTCTTATAATTATGATTTTTGCATGAAATTTGATCCATATGAAACCCCACTGATTTATCTTCATGATCATTATTTTCGAGAATTTTTCTTGATCATTTCTGAATTAATCTCCACTGATCTTTGAATGTCATATGCTTTCATTGAATTTTGACCCTTGGTATATTGGAAAACTTTGTTGTAATCCCTCATTGGATGACTAGCTGGCCGACCAGCTGGCCGACCAGCTTGGCCATTGGACGTCCACTTTTGATATTGGACGGCCAACTTTGGGTGTTGGATGTCCAATTAGATGACCAACATCATGTTGGATGGCTGGGTAGTGTTTTTAAACTGAAATCTCTTCTCATTCCTTTCCAATTTTAGCCATACTCCAAACCTTCAAGCTCCTTCCAAACATCTAAACTCCATTAACTTTCATCTTCCTAATTCTTCCAGATCTATACCTTGAATCACGTCACCAAACATGAGATTTCCTTGTGGCGCTTCCTCTTCCCGAGGTTGTGGAGAAGGTTCCCCTCTCGAACTTCTAGTTTTCCTTCCACAGTAAGTAGATCTGTTGCCTATAGTAGACTAGTAGATTTTAAATTCCTAGCTAGTGAAAATTTTCAGATTGGTGGATTATTGGAAAGTCAAAATTGGGGTTACTTGCTTAAGATTGAAGTACCTATTTATCCTGATCTTGTTAGGAAATTCTACCACAATATTAGTTTTGGTGGTAGTAATGTTTCTTCTAGTGTAAAAGGTGTTAAAATTGAATTTGATGAAGCCACTTTAGGATCCATATTAAAATCTCCTGCTAGAGGTATATTGAGGATTCAGCTGATAGCAAAGAGTACTGAATTGAAATTATTCTGGTGTAGAGGATGCTTCTCATTTTGAAAAGATTTTTGCTAAGGACCTAAATGCTGAAATGAGGTTATTGCACCATATAATTTCTAGAATTTTAGCTCCTAGAGGTAGTAGTTTTGACTATGTGAATGATAGAGACCTTAGTATCATGTACCATGTTGTTAGCCAGACTCCTATGAATTTTTCCAGTTTAATGTGTTGTGTTATAAGGAAGCAATTGGTAGACTTAGAGTGGCCCTACCCTATAGCCTTCTCCTCACCCATCTATTTACACATTTTGGAGTTAGAGTTAGATGTGAGACTGTTTGTAAGTTAAGCCATATGGATTTTTATAATGAGCATTCCTTTAACCATCTGGGTATTTTTAAGATAGATGGCCAGTGGATAAGAAACAAGGAGAGGGTGCAAGAACCTGCTGCACCTATCCATGGGGAGGGACCTTCTGCATCTTATGTCTATGCTTCCACATCTCAAGCTTATCCTTCTTCATCTCATGCTTACCCTTATATGTTTGAAATGCATGATTTTATGCATATTGACAGCACTCCACCCATTGAAAACAATACATGTATTGACAACAATCCATCCCATTACCGCAACCCATTCCAACTTCTAACCAACCAAGTCATCCCACTGCTTTCAAATTAGACCCTAATGATATGAATACTTTGGTTAGGAGGATTTGGATGTTGTATCTATCAAAAGCTCCGAGGATAGTACCTTACACTCTAGTGATTCATCTATGGTTCCCCACATCTCATCCATGTATGCTTTTCTTTCGGATATTAGAATGCATTTGGATGGTTTGGAGCATTTTGTCAATGTTCTTAATAGAAGGGTTTTTCACCATGAAGAGAAAGTGGATATTAGTAGGATGTATTGTGAGATCTCTAGGCTATGGAATGACATGAACTCCTTGATTGAAAAAGCTGACTTGGCTGGATCTAAAATGTCTACTAACCGGAACAAGACTGAGACTGCTGAAGTTGCACTCTCTTGTCTTGCTAGTATTACTCAACAATGTCATAGCATGATCCAGGAAGTTTATTGTTTTATGCAGCAGCTTTCCCAGCCAGAATTTTCACAACGCCGACCTGCTTCACATCTATCTTCTTCTCGTCCTATGGTACGTGGATGCACCCACGGCTCCTCTTCTCAGCCCAATCCAGATCAATGATGTTATGACTAAATTTTTATGATGGACTATATATTTTTTATGACCGGATACTATGGACTTATGATGGTTTGTATAATATTAATACTTATGAACTTTTTATGTATGGTGTGTATGATGCTTATGTGTGAAAAACTCAATGTATTTGACTATGGTCTGGTTTGTACTTTGTATTAAATGCTTTGATGTAAAACCCAATTCATCCCTCTCTTGGATTGCTATATCTGGGCAACACCCTGAACCCTAAACCCTTAAACCTCTCTAAACTATAAACCCTAAATCTTAAACTGTTTTAAACCCTAAAATTCTCTAAACCTAAAAACCTAAACCCTAAATCTGTTCATTGAAACAATAAAACCCTCTAAACCCTAAACCCAAGCCCTGAAACCCTAAACCCTAGACAACTAAACCATAAACCCCACTAAATTTGTAAACCATCTGAACCATAAATCTTAACACCCTAAAACCTAAATCCCTAAACCTTGTAAACCCTAAACTCTAAATCCCTTTAAACCTTAAACCCTCTAACACCCTAGTCCTTAAAACACTAAACCCAAAACCCCTCTAAATCCTAAACCCCTCCCAACCCTAAAACCCTCTTAACCCTAAACACTAAAACCCTAAATACGTTAAAAACCTAAACCCTAGACCCTTAAACCCTAAGTCCCACTAAACCCTAAATCCTTAAACCATAGAGCCCTCTAAACCCTAAAACCCTTCAAACCCTAATACCTAAAGCCCCTCTAAATCCTAAACCCTCATAAATGCAAAATCCTAAACCACTCCAAACCACTAAAACCCATTTGGACTGAGCTCTGAAGAGAGTAAGAATTCTAGGTTCTCAAGTTCATGTCCTAAATAGATTCAATTATCACTTACCCTTGACCACCATGTAAGGCTTCTTCATCTTGTCTAAAACATAGAGAAAAGATGAGGTATAGCAGGATATTTCATAATTCTCACTCAAACTAAATCCCAGACTGTACTGGATATGCCTATTCTATCAATATATTCATGTTGTGCGTAAGGCGGCACCATCAACAAGAATGCCTAGACTGGAAATTACATTTTGAAGACAACTCAAATTTTATTTTGCAAAGGTCTTTAAAGAGAAATCTCCAAATAAACAAAGAATTATTCAAAGCAATTAGAGGTCCAAAAAAATCAAAGAGAACAAAATATTTTAATCAAATAGAGTAGGCAACTGAAGATTTAAGCCCCCTGTAGAATGAATAAAGCTATCTGCTAGTGGGCTAACTTGGTGAAAGTAGAGAGAGAGAGAGAGAGAGAGAGAGAGAGAGAGAGAGAGAGAGAGAGAGAGAGCTTATTGGTTTTGTTTCACTTTTCATGAGATGAAATTACTTGGATTACTCAACTCTGACCAAATAACTTTATCCACCACATTTTTTGGCTGGTATTTGACTAGTTAAATTGAGACCCTCCTCTTACCACCATTTCAGCAACAATGAAACAGCCAAATCAACTTTAAAAGAATGCTATCCATTGTTATTATATTTCCAAATGAAGGTATCCTCTCTGACAGATTGGAAAACTCTCTTTTAGAGAATAATGCATGTTCATAATGAAGGTCTGGTGATTCCGCTGAAAGTATATATTGATTACAATTGCTAGTGTAAAAATCAATGATCATATGACATGTAGCACTGCAGCATAGTACCTGGTTTGGCATGAGGACTGACTTGAACAACACATATCAATTGAAATTTTTATTGTTATGCATATCATATTACAAAGAGACGCCCTCCCACAAGAATAATTGCTTGCTCTTTTATTGCGATTTACAAATATCAGTGACAATTTTGTTTGCCCACAAATAGTTTTAAATAGACAAATCTTTCTGCAAGAATTTATTGTCTCACATCTTGGAGGCATCTGCAGTAATCCTGGTCAAAGCAATTGCAGTCTTGGAGCCAGACTGACGCCCTAGATGCTTGCAGATAAAATCCCCCGCAGCCATAAGTTTGCCAAGATTCACATTTGTCTTTATGCCTAGTCCATGGAGCATATAAACAACATCCTCAGTTGCAACATTTCCGGAAGCACCATTTGCATAGGGGCACCCTCCCAAGCCAGCGATGGATGAGTCCACTATACTGATGCCCATCTGTTAAAAAAGGGCTAAATTGTTCAGATGAAGAGTCAATTGAATCGGTTTTTCAGGTTTGTCCTCTATGTGGAGATGTCAGAAGCTAGCTTACTTGAAGCGAGACCAGAATATTTGGAAGAGATTGACCATACGTGTCATGGAAATGGACAGCAAGCTTCTCTACAGGAACAACAGACATAACAGCTTCAAGCATTGGAAGAACTGTGCCTGTACCATAAACAAAAGAAAAATGAGAAGAATTAAAACTCAGAAGCAATGAGCACAAAAAATTAACTTAGCTAATATTTCACAGGCTACCATAGTTGTCTATAAATGTGGCATAAATTCATTACAAATGAAGAAGATAATGCAATTCATTCATTGGCAATGTCTTCTAAATGCTAAGTAGGATTTAAAAATTGCAAAGAATTTTGACAGAGAACATCTTCACTGGTTTTTTTGATCATATCAAGTCCAGACCAATTAAGGCCCTGATATTATACAGCCATTTTCTGTCCACACAGTTAAACTCTTTACAACTATTAGATTCTAAGTGTAGGAAAAAAGTTGTAGTTGCTTTCCTTCAACTCATGTAGGCTGGTGCAAGGAAATATGGTGTGACAAATGAAAATAGAGGTGGCATGGCACAAACCCTGAGAGTACAAAGGTTGAGGTTGATAAGAGATGGGAAAGAAGAGTTTGCTAGTTTGAATCATATTAAAGTTAGGTTTCAGTTGCCTTTGAGTAGACAAAACCCAAGCTCATGCTATATTAAGGGTTTGCCAGTTTGAATCATGCATGAAAAAATTAGGTTTTAGTTGCCTTTGAGTAGACAATACCCAAGGTCATGCTATATTGTTGAAACACCAGCAGGATCTACGAGGCCTCTTCAGACCAGGATAGGAATTTTGCATTTTCTATAAAGAAAAAGAATGAGGGTGCCAGCTAGTGCAGTTGGTAGTCTTTGGAGCTTGGCAGAGGATTTGGGTTTGAGTTCCACCCTCACTCAGAATTCAGCTTGGATTTCTCCCAACCTAGCTCTCTCCCCAAAATAATAATAATAATAATAATAATAATAGTAGTTTTTGGACTTCTTTAAATTACTATAGATGCAATAAAATAAAAAATCCAAGCCAGGATATCTAGTATTTATCTCAATAACTTAATGTCTCGAGCAATCAAATACTCAACCCACTCGGTCCTCCATAATCATCTGGTGCTGCTGCTAAGGGACTCACGATGACCTGAAGGCTGTGCCACTTAGCCAAAAGCAACAGCTGCCATCTCTAGCATATTCATTTGGTTTTCTTTATAATAAATACTGTTGTTCCACCTTGTCACTGAACAAGTTATATATTGGTTTATTTTGTTTTCTACTTGTTCCTCACAGAGTTAATGGACATTTTGTTCAAATTCAGGTTTTTCTTTAATTATTTCTGGATAACCCAAGAATCTAACCAAAATAACCCATTCTTATATCGTGTTCAATTTTGGTTCTAAAATCGGGAATGCTAACCTTTTATCCCTTGCCTTCAATGTGCTCATGATGCCATGCTTTTTTGCAAGATAGAAAGGAGCCAAGTTATTCAACTTAAGATAATGTGTTACATCTCTGCCCTTGAATCAACTCAAATTTCAGAAATCAGCTCCTGGTTCCATTATTCCTGATCTAAGAAATGGCTGATGAAAAAAATAATGTATTTCAGTGTCAAGTGAGGTCCTTCTCTATCTCCTATCTTGAAATTTTAGACAGTACAGCATATAGTCTGCCGTCTAGACAAGCCTGGATCAAAAAATTTGATAAAGGGCTATTAAGTTGGAAAGGTGAACACTTGTTATTATAAGGAAAGTATGTTCTCATGAACTCTATTTACTGTTGTTCCCCATCTTGTAGCTCCAAAGTTACTCAGGACCCTAGTGGTTTTATATAAAATAAGATCAATAAGGGCATCCTTTTTATTTGAAGGACATAAACAGATCTTAGTGTATACAGCTTGTCAACTAGAAAATGATCATCAAAAGAAATAATGGATGACTAGTAGTGTTAGATATTCTTAATTTGGAAGCATATGTTAAGTTGATAGTTGTGGAGAATCTTTTCATATGATTTGGGAACAATGTTAACAAGCATATTCTTGAAAAGTTCTTCACAAAGATCCTTCAGTTACGTCTGAGGTATGCCGAACTGTATTAAACCAACCAATATGAGACATACCAAACCATACCAGCGTGAAACCGGAATGGTTCATCATTTCAAATGGTATGGAACTAGTATCGCCCTGAACCACCTTATATAGCCCAAAACCATCCTATACCAACCTCGTACCAACATGAATTATGCCGATCCACTGGGTTTGGCTCGATATGGGGCAGTTCATGGCTTGGAACCTTCCAATTCAACTAACCAATATGCCGTTGATTTAGTATGGGGTAACCAGTACGCCATCAGTTCGGTATAGTACATCCCATACCGAACTATCTGGTTACAGTACCAGTTCTTGGTAGAGCGAACCTTAGTTGCGCCCCACTTTAGCAGTTAAGGCCAAAGGTATCTTTTCACCCTGCATCAGATTCAGGCTTGGAAATGAACAGATCAGAATTTTGAAAAGTAGATGGTCTGGAGAACTATATTCTCAATAACCTGTTCCCGGTCTCAATCATATTATGTGAATCCTGATATTCTTGTGCCAAATTGCTGGAGAAGGGCAACATAGAAGGTAAATTTTAGGTCTTCAATGAATAGACACTTATCTGGATTTTCTGGCTTTATACAATGCCACTTATTACTACCAGGTGATAAGGGTAAGGGACACAGGTAGAAATGCAGGAAATTCTCATCTAAATAAGTTAACCAACTGCTCAATGGTAGTGGTAGGAGAAATGCTGCTTCATTTGCTATCTGAAAGTCTAAAATACCACCCAAAGCAAACCATAAAGGCTTCCGACAGGCTCCTATCCAGAAAAAATGAACCAACTACAGACAAGCTTAACAAGAACAATGTCACCATAAATCCCACACAACTTAAATGAGGTGAAATAAAAAGAGTAAACATCTGTACTTCAATGCTAGTTTGTACAGCTGTTGTGGAGACTGGAGAGATTATGGAAGCATCCGAAATTAATGCTTGATTACCAAGTCTAACTGTTCTCTAAACCAGATTAACAGAAACTGAATTGAATTAAGATACCTTGGGACAACTAACTTTATTTTGGAGAATACTACATGAAAAAAAAAATGCTTGTGTCTTAAGACAAGATCAAAATGACAAAAATGTTTGGGAGTTCAACCAGGATGTAGTTTCTTAGAAGGTTCTTATCTGGGAGAAAAAAGTGAAGGAACTATAGAAATAACATCGTTCGAGGAACTGTCACCCCTTTTCCTTTTTCTATCATTTCTTTAGACAAAGACTATTTCTTCTCTTTCCAAATCGTAGATATTTCTCGAAACATAGAGCGTGTATCAAATCCATGCTAGAATGAAACTAGGATACTAATACAAGTTCTTTCCTTCTGAATCAGATATACTGATCACCCACTTAAGGTTCTCTTGGCAGTGCCATTTTCCCTTCCTTTTGTTTCAACTTTATGTTTTTGTTGTACCCTCTTAATCTAGTTATTGATTTGGTAATGGTTCACCCATCCTTGCACAAAGAAAGACGGGAAGTATTTTGAGACAAGGACATGGCATAAAGGTCATTCCAGTGTTAAGAATAATTGTGGAGGAATAAGTAAATTGGTTTTTAACTTTTCTACAAATTATTCAAGAGGTTGCTCTTTAAGATCACCGCATCGAGAACCCTACCATTTGAATTGGCTCATGAAGACAATCGGATAATGCAATAAACAGATTCAGCTGGGACTTGTGTTTAATGGAGTCATATCCAGCTTGGAGTCAAATTAGAAGAAGAAAATGGAAAGGAGAGGAAAGAGCAAAGAGGACAAGGGGAAAGAGAAAATAACCAGAGGAAAAGTAGAAAAAAAGAACGAAGAGGCAGGAAGAAGAGGAAAGAATGAGTCTACAGAGAAGATGAACAAAGAGAATGAAGATGCTCACTAAGGGGAAAAATTTGGCAGGTGAATAGCAGGACATCTGTGATACATGATGGCAGGTGGGCAACTCTTTGTTTTGCTTCTCCCATGAACGAGGGAACCAGACATGGGCTGTATGCTCATCCATTGACTACGAGGGTTTACAAAAGCCATATATTATTTATATGGTGAACAGAACATATAAACAGAACAAATGTAACAGCTATACATCTTATTGAGTTAATATTCTATAATACAATAACTGAGTGATATAGAATAAATTCCGAGCAATATATACATAAGCAAAATTGACAACCAATCGATCATACACAAACTGACACAGCATGAAGAGTAGAGTGATTTGATCACTGAGAATTAACTAGGAGATCGAATGCAACTTGAAGGCAAACTGGATGAAGAACACTTGACCAATGAAGGAAGTTGTCTCCAAAAGTTGTTTTATTAATATCTCAAAAGCAACTTTGATACAATATCAGAAGCATATAAAGGCCACAACCCCAAATCCTAAATTGATCATTAAACCTAATATATAATCATACCAAAAAAATAGGATTCAATTTAAGAAAATTTCTAGAATTTTTCTGGTACAAATTTAGAAACCTGGCCGAAATTTAATGCTATCTTTAAAAAAAATTATAGGAACATCCAACAAGAACATCAAAAATATTTACTTATCAAGCCTTTGCCCATGAATCCGCTAGCTTCCCCAAAGCTTGGCATATTGCAGCTGGTCATAATACTTTTTGGCTGCACCCAGTGCAGCATCAGCTACACAGAATATCGATTTATTCATCTCAATTGTTTTGTCTATTGAAGCAACTACCTATGGTTCAAGTACTGCCTAAACAACAAGGGGATAAGAATCTCCCGTCAGCTGCTTTACATGTCCGATGCCTACATGGTCATTGCTTAGGAGAGACCACACCAAGGCACCCAAGCAAGTTGTTGATCATGATAAATGCTGCCTTCATATTCTTAGCTTTGATATCACTGTTTTATTAGATCATGTAATATTTACGTGCTAATTAGCACTGATTTGTACAACCACTTAAAGATCAAAAAGGGATGCATATTCAAATACAACACTTTCCATAGGTAAATATAATTTTTCTGCTGAATAAGTATTCTCAGGCCAGTTCACATTCAGACAATACATGGCAGTATCATTAGTTAAGCTAATCATCAATGCAAAAGAGCAAATTTAATGAGGAAAAGTGGATTTAGTAATACCTGGAGTACCAACTCCAATTGTATCACCAAGTGAAATTTCAGAGCAACCCATGTCGTAAAGCTCTTTAGCAACATATGCTACCTTTGGTGGAGGCACCTCACCCTCTATAGGACACCCAACAACACACGATACATACCTGTAATAGTTATGTATTAATTAGTGTTGTTAAGATTGGGATCATACCGCAAATCATAGATGGGGTTGAATCATATCATATCATGAATTGATTCACAAGTTATAAAATTCTTTCCATAAACACAAAAAAATAGGGTTCAAACAGCATGAAAATTAAGAAGGCATAGTTAATTCGTGATTTGGATGACTAATGATCAGAAACCATCATTTAAGAACATTAGAAATTCATTTTCTGACAACCATCAGCTCCTAAATATCATGACCAAAAGTATGCACCATATTTAATTAATCAGTATAGTTCTATTTCACCAAATAAGTCAATACTACATCTCCATTTCAGGTTTTGTTATAAATACATACAGACTTATTGAAATCAATTCCACTTTGATGGTAGAGAAGAAGAAACACATTTTAATAATGGTCAAGGAGATAAAATCAGGATCACTAAGCATCTTCATCTAGATCATATCATCCGAATCATGGATACTAAGATCCTGACAACTATAAATTACATAATACCAGTAGTTGTGTTAGAAAAATTAAATCTGAAAAGACAATAACTTGTCAGATGCTATTTATGAACTTATAATATATAAGCATCAATTAAACAATTATAACTCTCTACTGCATTATTACTACGAGGAATTACATTACAAGTAAACTACATCTTATGCTTTTTATAGGATAAAACCATCATTGCTTATTTTGTGTCCACTCCTTTAAGCAGTGGAAATCTTATGAAATTCCAACCGATTATGGTTTCTCTTTCTCTAACTTTTTTTTCCGTTTTATAAACATTGCAGGGCCCCAAAGAGTAAAACCAGAAAAATTGGAAGCGCTATAGGAATTACAGACACTACTTTACTGTGCAACTATTTCTACCTTTACGGTCAATATGATATATTGCATGGATATCAGTATGACAAGAGGTTAGCATCTTGTGTACATCTCAGGTGATAATTATATGGCATAGACTGGTATGCGGGGGAACGCTTAAAGATGGCATTTGAACACTCCAAGACAAATGTTCTCCATACCAGACAGCAATTTCCACTTCCTCCTAATGCAATCTGATGTGCTTTCTTAGTCAACTTCAAGTTCATATCTCAGACATGGAGGCAGAATTAATATGAATAAAGAATCAATCATTGAATCAAGAAGGTGTACCAGCTTGAATGGCTTTTTCGTTTTAATAGATACTAATATGTGTTAAGAAGTCATGGAATAGAATTGGAGGGACTTTGTTCAAAACCAACAAATCCATGCATCTAAGCATGAAGTAAAGAAAAGGGGGGGGGGGGGGGTTCAGTACTTCGTGGCAGAGTACTGGGTCTCCTCAAATTTCTTCCCCAAAAATCTACTTAAAAGAGGCTGAATATATTCCAAAGAACACTCATCGTTGAGGCAATTTATAAATATGCTGCCAGGTAAAGGATGATCCACATGTGCCCATGTCCATCCGTACTTTCTGATTCATTTAAATGCTTCATATCTCTGTTAGTATTTATTTCACCTCAGTGTAAGCAACATTTTTTTTTTGTCTGTCATAGGCATATTTAGCCTGCTCAGGAATACATTCAGTGACTAATTTTGGGAATCTACATCCGCCATAACATCTTTAAATTTTCAAAGCATTCCTATCTCCACTTAAGCAACTAGAATATCGTTAGAAGATTTTGGCATCAAGGAAAAATTAGGCTGTAGGCATATTAGGTATAGGGGAAAAACCAAAGAATCCATCAATAATGACGATATAATTGAGATAATTAACCATATGAAAAAATAACTAAAGTGAAGGACACAAGTACATTAATATAACAACAATAACAAAGCCTTAATCATAAACTAGCCGGATCGGCTACATTGATCATTTTTCTCCATTCAGCTCTGTTTTAAATCATATTTTTTGTAAGATACAATAATTTTAAATCTTTCTTCGTCACCTCGTTCCATATGATTTTCGATCTACATCTACCTCTTTTTTTCTCTACATACATCAAGTCATTCTTCCGCACAGTGTATCTCTAGGTCTACGTTACACATGTCCAGGCCATCTAAGTCATCTTCCCTTAAATTATCCTCTATTGGAGCAACCTTTACCTTTTTACAAATGATTTTATTTCTTATTCTATCTTTTCTTGTATTACCACACATCTATCTTAACATTCTCATTATATTCATCTTATTTATATGTGATGTGGCTGATCAGGCCGCGTTAGGGTTGACGAGAGAAGCAACTGACGGAACCCAGCCTCGAACTCCGAGACCCCCTCGGCCTCCGTCTCCGAGGCCCCTTAGGCCTTGGACTCCAGGCCCCCTCGGCCTCGGACTCCAGGTCCCATCGACATCGAGCCGCCTGACACTGCCACGTGACCCACTAACCACCTGCAGCTGCCACATGGCCTACTAACCATCTGCAACCGCGCATAGCCACTACCCATTACGGTGCACGCCTAACGCGACTAGGCCCACCTGCCACCTATGACACCACGCCTAGCAGGGGGCTGGTAGAGCGGGATACCTTTGACATGCTCAGTGTTTGTTGCGACCCGTCTTTGTTAGCCTTGCCGCTTGTCCACTACCAAACAACGTCTTAGAATCAACCACCTTCCAAAAGCGGGAAAGAGGGATCTCCGAACAGTTATACGAACCTTCACTCACAACGAGAGAAAGGATCGGAACTCAAGCTCTCTAGCTAATTCCATTAGCTCTTTCTTCACTGTTCCCGAGTTGCTTGCTTGAGCGTCGAAGGGTTCCCACCAGTAAAACCGATCCCCGGGGACTTTCTTGCAGGAACTCCGTTGAGGAGGCTCTCCATTTTTCAACGTTTGAGGAACGCGATTTGGCGGCAACAGATTGGCGCACCAGAAAGGGGGAAGAGATAGAAAGCTTCAAACCAGCCAGCTACAGACCCTCTTTCCCTAAGCAATCGAGAGGATGATGGTGACGCGCACACAAGAGGTTTCCACCAGCTGCACCGGGGGCCATCGCCAGGGAGTTGAGCAGCCGGAAGAACCCCACTCGGTATCCTCAGACATAACGGCCAAGGCAGGAAGAGAGGACTGGATCCTCCATATGGACGACGCATCGAATTCCCAAGGGAGTAGAGCCGAGCTCATCCTAGCAAGCCCAGAGGAAGAGACAATGGAGTACGCCGCCCTCCATTTCCTTTTCTCCGCCACCAACAACCAAGTAGAGTATGAAGCCTTACTAGCGGGAATGAAGCTAGCCAAGGAGCTCGGAGTAAAGCATCTCAAAGCCTTCACTGACTCTCAACTTGTCTCCGGACAGGTTGCTAAAGAGTACAAGGCCCGAGATCCCGTTATGTCCCGTTACCTGAGTAAGGTCCAATCACAGGCCTCCCTTTTTGCTTATTTTTGTGTCAGTTACATTCCCAGGGGTGAGAACGCCAGAGCTGACGCATTATCCCGTTTGGCCACCTCGACCGACGGGACCCTGAGAAGGACATACGTAGAGCATCTGGATGTCCCGAGCATCGAGGCCGCCATGGAGACCCTGTCGGTCACCCAGGAGCCTACTTGGATGGATGTTTACGTCCAGTACCTTACCAATGGCGCCCTCCCCAAGGATCCAGCGGAGGCCAGGCTACTCAAACGGCGAGCTCTCAACTTCCTGATGCTAGACGGGCAATTGTACCGAAGGTCCCCATACCCAATCCTCAAGTGCGTTGGCCCTACGGATGCCGATTATATCCTCCGTGAGATCCATGAGGGCATCTGCAGGAGCCACCTAGGGGGCAGAGCACTGGCGTACAAGGCTATGCGCCAGGGGTACTACTTGCTCACAATGAAGGAAGACGCCTCCGAGCTAGTTCGAAGATGCGATAACTGTCAGCGACACGCCAACATCCAGTGGCAGTCGACCTCTCAGCTGAGCCAATTGGTGGCCCCATGGCCCTTTGCGCAATGGGGGATGGACATCCTAGGACCATTCCTCCCAGCCTCTGGCCAGCGTAGGTTCCTACTAGTCGCCATCGACCACTTTACCAAATGGGTTGAGGCCGAGGTGCTGGCAAAGATCACCGAGAGCAAGGTGAGGTCCTTCTGGAAGTTCATAATCTGCCGATTCAGATTGCCGCATACCCTCATTATCGACAACGAGCAGCAATTCGACAACGTCCCTTTTAGAAGATTTTGCACTAAGCTAGGCATCCATCAGCGGTTTACCTCCGTTGATCATCCTCAAACCAACGGGATGACCGAGGTGACGAATCGCACCATCCTCCAGAGGCTCAGGCCACGGCTAGATGACTTCAAAGAAAGATGGGTGAAGGAACTCCCTAACGTACTATGGGCCTATCACATGACGTCGCGGGCTCCCATCGGGAAGACCCCTTCAGCCTTGTGTTCGGATCTGAGGCTGTATCCCTGTGGAGATTGGCATCCTAAGTCCTTGGACGGAGTCGTACGATGAGGAGGATAACTCAAGCCGGCTACGAGCTAACCTTGATCTCATGGAGGAGGTGCGCGATCGAGCGTGGCTCAGGATGGCTGCCTACCGCCAGCGAACCAACAGATACTACAACACTCGTGTCCGCCCCAGGGCATTTCTGCTAGGGGACCTGGTCCTCAGGCGGACCGAGGTCTCGAAGCCAATAGAAGGAGGCAAGCTGTCACCAAACTGGAAAGGACCCTATCGGGTCAGCGAGGTCCACCACGGAGCGTACCGAATCGAAGAACTTGACAGAAAGCCACTCCCCCGAACCTAAAATTCTGACCTCTGTCGGTACTATCAGTAATGTATAACATTTGATTATAGATTTAAATATTCCATTCTTTTGTGAATTTGAAATGACTCGCCCCTTTCGGCTAATAAAGATATGTTCAAGTATCTCACCTTTTCATCCCAAAACCCGACTCCGGTCGGCATTGAAAGCCCGAGGCCAGCTCGGTACCAAAACTCGACTCCAGTCGGCACTGAAAGCCCGAGGCCAGCTCGACATTAAACCCCGAGACCAGCTCGGCACCAAAGGACTGAGCCCGACCAGCCCTGAAGCTCTGGTGACTGGTGACGCTACAATCCTATTGCAAGACCGACACCCGAGGCTGTCCTCGAGTTTTCGTAAGGGAAAGTTTCGAAACCGGCCTCAACACTCCCCCAGGGATCCGATCCCACACAACAACGAAGTCGCAGACTTGCTCACGGTGAGCAAACGACTACAATGGCCCCACCAGGGCCGATGCAGCCCTATCGGGAATCCTACAAAGGCGAACTAAGTAGAAGACACTACTTTTAGCTAAGTATTCAGAGTGTCTTCTTAAGGCAAATTTCAAGGAAAATCAATCATTTTTATTACTTGATGAATGTTTACAAAATGCCGACCAAGTCGAACTTTAATACAAAAAACAAAAATACAAGCATGAATGTTCAGGGCTCGGTCGGCGCCGGCTCGTCGTCAGCTGTCCTCGGCGCCACAGGCGACTCCTCAGGCTCCTCGTCCGGCTTAATGCCCTCGACGCCCGAGAGGCCGAAGACCTTGGCCACCTCTTTGCCGTCCTAAAAGCCCTGGAGGTAAAGGTCGGCGAAGGCCTCGGCCAGCTCGTCCGCAAAGCTGGCGAACTTTCGAAAGTTGTCCACCACCTCGACGGACCTCCTCTCGGCTGCCGCTGCCCTCGCCTCAGCGGCTGCAGCCCTTTCTTCGGCGGCTACAGCTCTATCCTCGGCAGCAGCGACCATCTCCTTCGCCTCTTGGGCTGCGACCTCCCTCTCCACCGCCCAGGTGTCGGCCATCCTTGCAACCTCTTCCGCATTCTCGGCCCTCTCTTCGGCCGCTTTCACCTCAATGGAGAGGGCGTCGATTCGGAAGTCCCAGGCGGTGATGACTGCCATGGCAGCTCCCAGCTGCTCCACGGCCACCTGGGTGCGCTTCACCTCAGCCGCCACCCGGCGCTCGGCCTCCTCGAGCTCCCCAGCCCGTTCGGTCCGCGCCGCCTCTAGAGCTTCCTCTGCCCTCTCGACTCGGTTCTAGGCATCGGCGGCCTCTTGCTGGGTTTAGCGGAGGACGGCCTCACCTTGGTCAAGGACATCCCTCATGGCAACCAGGGAGTTCATCGACTACATCAAAGATATTGTCAGCACAAAACAGTTGAAAAAAATCTATGAGAATTCTTGCGAAGCGGAACACTTACCCATATGTGAGCCATGAAGGCTTCTCGAAAGAAGGCCGAGGCCCCCTGATGGTGGAGCTCCCCTTGGAATTCTGGTAGGCAGATTTAGGAGATCAGCCACTCCACCCTACGGCCGTGGTTCATCACCGAGGGCCGAGAGGGGATTGCCCCGGCCTCGCCTCCCTCGGCAGTCTCGGCCGGTCCTAGTGCTGTGGGTGCCATGCCAAAGGCTGATGGCATCTCCTCCACCGACGGCCCCGCTGCCGTCGGGTGATCCCCACTCGTCCGCTCCCCTGCGGACGGGCCCTCGGCTAGGCTCGGCCCTACTTCCATGTGCATCGGTTCCACGACCAAGGTGGTAGGCTCTGTAGGCGTGAAGACCGCCTCAACCCTTACTCCCTCCGAGGGAGTGTCGGCCGTAAGGTCGATGGCGGGGTGGGCTCTCGATTCCCCTGGGACTTGCGCTCCAAAGGAGGGGACCGTGCTGGGGACCGGTTCGAAGTTCGAGTCCGCTGCCTCCCCCTCGGCCTCTCGGCGCCTTCGAAGGCCCTCTTCCTCTTAACTGCTTGCGCCATGGATTGGTATCTTCATAACTGCACAAGTTAAGGGCCGAGATATAAGCGCCAAAAAAAAGAAAAGGAAGAAAAGAATGAAGAATTAGGAGGGGCCTACAGCTGCTCACGCCGCTCAAGACACCCGCGAGCCAAAGATTCTCCTCCGACAAGAGTTGATTGTAGCGGGGGACCACGGCAGTAAGCAGTTGCCCGAGCACCTCCTTGCCCCTCAGGGCCACCGACTGATCCCTGTTCGGCCTTGTGTCCGGGTCTCCCCACCTCGTCGGCCTCATCCCCTCAAGGTCGACAAAAAAGAAGCGGGTCTTCCTTCCCTTGACCGACAAAGGTAGACCTAGCTTAAGGGTCCGGCCGGGCCTGGGCTGGAACAGCCACCAGCCCGACTGTTGGTGGAGGGTGTAAAGGCAACGAAAAAGCGAAACCCTAGCTTCTATGCCCTGGAGGTGATATAGTACTATGAAGCTGCAGATGGTCCGAACGGAATTCGGAACCAACTGCATGGGCGTTAGGGAATATCGGTCGAGAAGATTGTTGAAAAAGGAGTGGTAGGGCAGGCGAAGACCTATCCTAAGGGATACTTCGTAGACGACGATTCTACCAGGCCGAAAGGAGATTACCCTATCGTCGGGGGTAGGAAGGAATAGTCGGACGCTGCTCGGAATCTGGTAGCGGGCCCTAATGTTCGCTAATTCTTGGCCAGTTATGGTGGATGCAGCCCCTTCCGAGGATTCCGCCCCCACCCTCGATGAGGGACCGACTGCCACAGGGCGACCCCTGGCGGGGGCCCGGCCGGCGATCCGCCATTGGGATAGAGGAACGAGGTCATCGGAGGAAGGAAAGGAAGAAGACCAGGAAGGTGGGGGAGATGGGGAGGTTTGCTGTCGCGAGGAGGAAAACCGATCCTCAGGTGGGACGAAGGAAGACCAAGACAGTAAAGAGCCCATGGGAGAAAAGCTCGGGATGATCGGAGGGACTAACCTGGATGAAGGGGAAAGAGCAGCGAGAACGGCGGGATTCAGAGGAGGAAGGCTTGGGCAAGGTGAGAGCTTGGGGAGGAAGACGAAGATCTCAGAAGCAGAATATCAGGTTCAGAGCTCCCTCCCCCGGCTATACACCAGTTTCGAATCATCCCGTCTAGTCCAGCCAGCCACGTGGACGCCCACCATAGGCGGTGTCGCCTTGACAGGCGCCCAGCGCGCGAAGCACTCCACCTTCAGCCAATCGCGAAGCTTCGGTGACGTCAGCACCATGATGGCAATGATGGCAGTTGCTTTTTCATGGGTTCCGAAAGGACTCCCCCGTTTCGAAAATGGTTCCCACAGATCTGACGGTTGACAAGGGCGGTGGCATTACGACGCCCCAAATCACCTGCGCTAAGAAACCACTGTCCTCAAGACACGCGCCCCTCCATGATTGGCGACGCACCGAGATCAGCCACCTGAAGATTTTTATGCCCCTTTCGTCTAGCAGGGAACGAGCCCGCACCATCTCAAGGGCGAGGGGGCATCTGATGTGGCTGATCGGGCCGCGTTAGGGTTGACAAGAGAAGCAACTGACGGAACCCCAGCCTCGGTCTCCGAGAACCCCTCAGCCTTGGACTCCCGGTCCCCTCGGCGGAACTCCAGGTCCCCTCGACCTCGAGCCGCCTGACACTGCCACGTGGCCCACTAACCACCTGCAGTGCCACGTGGCCCACTAACCATCTGCAACCGCGCGTGGCCATTACCTGTTACGGCGTATGCCTGACGCGACTAAGCCCACCTGCTACCTGTGACGCCGCGCCTGGCAGAGGGCTGCAGGGCGGGACACCTCTGACATGCTCATGTTGGTTGTGACCCATCTTTGTCAGCCTTGCCGCATGTCCACTATCAAACAACGTCTCAGAATCAACCACCTTCCAAAGCAGAAAGAGGGATCTCCAAACAGGTATAAAAACCTTCACTCACAACGAGAAAAGGATCTAAACTCAAGCTCTCTAGCTAATTCCATTAGCTCTTTCTTCATTGTTCCCGAGTTGCTTACTTGAGCGTTGGAGGTCCCACCGGTGCAACCGGTCCCCGGGGACTTTCTTGCAAGAACTCCGTTGAGGAGGAGGCTCTCCATTTTCCGACGTTTGAGGATGCGATTTGGTGGCAACAATATGTATTTTTCTAACCGCCCAACATTCCATGCTATAAAACATAGGTCTTATAGTTGTCATATAAAACTTTTTCTTCAACTTGGAATGTACTCTACGATCACATAATATTTAATTGCATTTCTCCGTTTTATCCAACCTACTTTAATCCTATGCACAACATCATCCTCAATCTCTCTTTCTTATAAATAATCAATCTAAATACCAAAAATAATCATTTTTGTAACTTCATAATCCCTAATTTGTACTCTTCATTCATTTTCATTTATAGTTGTACTAAAATTACATTATATGTATTCTGTCCTTGTCCTACCAAACCTAAAACCTTTAGATTCTAATACATTCACCATAATTCTAACTTACGATTAACTCCAGCCTTAATTTTATCTACTATAACTATATCATTTGTAAATAGCATGCACCATCGAATATCATCCTGAATATGTCTAGTAAGCTTATGTATAACTAAAACAAGAAGATAGGGACTAAGAAAAGATCCCTGATGTAAGCCTATTGTAATAGAAAATCTGCTAGTATTACCATCAATAGTTCTTACGCTAGTAACTGTGCCATTATACATATCTTTTATTATATTAATACATTTAACAAGTACTCCTTTCTTTTCTAGCACCCACCATAAGATTTTTCTAGGAATCCTATCATATGCTTTCTTTAAATCAATAAAAACCACATGAAGATCTTATTTCTTTGCTCTATACACCTTTATTAACCTCCTAAAAAGAAAATAGTTTCTATGGTCAATCTTCTTGGCATAAAACTAAATTGATTCTTTGATATTTTTGTAATACATCTTAACTTATGTTCAATTATTCTCTCCCAAAGATTCATAGCATGACATATGAGTTTGATACCATGATAATTAGAACAATTTTGAATATCTCCTTTATTCTTATAAATTGGTACTATAATGCTTTTCTTCATCCATTAAGCATCTTTTTAGTTTCTAAAATCTTATTAAATAAATTTGTTAGCCACTTTACTCCAGCATTACCTAAACATTTTTAAACTTCTATAGAAATCTTATCAGCTCTCGTAACTTTTCTTACTTTTTTTTTTAGCCTCATTACTTCAGATATCCTAATTCTATGAATATACACTATAACTTTATCCTTAATGAAACTAATAGAGCATCCTAAATATCTACATGATTTTTATTTAATACTTTATAAAAGTAACTTTTCATCTTTCTTTAATCTCTTTCTCTTAACCAAAATTTTTGATCATCTTTAATGCATTTAACCTGAACCGTATCTTAGTTTTTCTCTTACTCTTGCCATTCTATATATATCTTTTCCTCTATCTTTAGTTTCTAAATTATGATATAATTTCTCATATGCCTTACATCTAGCCTTCGTATCATCTTTTTAACTTCTTTCCAAACCATCTTATAATCTTTATATGCTTCTTAATTCTTACATTTAGGCAGTTTTTTATAGCATTCTTTTTAGCCTTAACTACTAATTAAACTTTCTCATTCTACCATCAAGCTTCTTATCATATGGTCCTTTTCCTTTTGACTCTCTTAATACCTCTATAAATATTTTTCTAATACTATTAGTCATCTCTTTCCATATGATATTAATTTCTCTATTTATAGTCTTTCTCCTACATTTTTGAATACATATTCATAACCATTAATTTATGTTGTGTAGTTACATCATCACTAGGTATAATTTTACAATCGTTATAAAATACTCGATCAACCTTTCTAATAAAGACGAAATCTATTTGACTAGCATATACCCACTTTTAAAAGTTATCAAATAAGAGTCCCTTTTTTAAAAATATATATTAGGTAATACTAAATCATATACCATTGCAAACTCTAAAATGGCATTTTTCTCGTCATTTCTATCTCCAAATCCATAACCTCTATGTACTCTTTCGAAACCTATACTATACTTTCCTACATGTCCATTCAAATCTCCTTCAATAAATATTTTTTCTTTAGTAAGAATCTCTTGAATTAGTCCATCTATATCCTTCCAAAAACTTTGCTTTGTTACACTATCTAAACCTACTTGAGGAGCATAAGCACTAATAATATTTTGACTCCTCATCTATCACTAATGTAATTAAAATTATTAATAAAAATTATTCTATCTCTTATCCTCTTAATGTCTACAACTTTATCTTTTAGGCTTTTATCTACAATAATTCCTACTCCATTTTTATTTCCATCTTTGCCTATATACCAAAGTTTAAAACCATTAACCTCTTACTTTTTCACCTATCCACTTGGTCGTCTGCAAGCAAGCTACATTAATTCTCTTTCTACTCATTATATCTATTAGTTCCATTAATTTTCCTGTCAATGACCCTATATTCCAAGTTGTTAACATATTTTATTTTTTTTTTTTTTATTTTTACTTTTATTTTTTGGACTAACTTCTTTACCCACACCTATCTATGAAGGCGTAAAAACCCTTATTTATTTTCATCATACCTAAGCGTCGATATGACGCATCATTTTTGGGGACCCCCTTATCTACCCTTGCCATTTCCACTACATCTGGAGTCCGATGCAGCACATCGCTTGTAAAGAATGCCCTAGCTTTATCAATTTTCTCTATTGGATTCATGTTCATAAAGTGTGTATAGTTTTACGCTGGTCGTCAATCCATTGCAACCCTCCATTATCCAGGCTTGAGATCGGCTATGTATAAAAAACTCACACAAATTATCAATAAGTTGTGTGCTCAAAATTATCAATAAGTACGCAACTTATTGATAATTTTAATATATCTGCATAATCATTTTCATAATAGACATATTGCACTTGCAAATGCATGTGACTGCTACTATATATATAGATAAACTTTAGAATATTTTAGCATGGATTGGAGGACATAGGATTTTTATTGTGTAGAAACATGGAAATCCCAACTTCCAAAGGGTTCCTCCATATACTCCTCATAGTCCAATATTAGAACCTCTTTTATTGACATTTATCATGGTTAAAACCTCTAAGGGAGAAATGAGAAGTCCAATTAGGTTTAGTATTGCAAATTAAAAAGTTAAGAAATATAACTACTTTTACAGTATTAAGATTAGATGGATAAATCATATTCATGTTCATAACATATGATTACTTTTACAATACTGAGATTAGATGGATAAGTCATAATCATGATCATAATCGTCAACATCGTCATTTATGCTACATTCCTTCTTTCCATGCACTTTTTTCCCCACCCAACACTTGAACCATACAACATGGTGGACCTTGTTATTATTCTATAAAATTTTTCCTTAAGTATCTAAGGTACACACCTATTATATAATATTCTAAATGCACCTCTCTACTTCACCAAACCAACTTTAATTCAATTATTTTTATGTTTATATATCTCCCATTATTTTGTATAATAGATCCTAAATAACAAAACCATCACTTCGTGGTATTTTTAGCCATAAATCTTAATTCGTATCACATCTTTGTTTTCATTCTTACTAAATTATGTTTCATATGCTGCATTTTTGTTCTACTAATCTTTACACTTTTTATCCTTTGAAGTTTTCCCCAATAAGTCCAATTTAGCAATTAATCCAAATCTCTTTTTTCAATGAACACCATATCATTCATAAATAGCATGCACCATGGTACAACAACAACAACAACAAAGCCTTGGTCCCAAACTAGTTGAGATCAACTAGACGATCCTAAATATTAGCATTAAAGTCATCTATATTTAATCCAAAAAGATATGGGCTTAGTGTTGACCATTGATGCAAATCTATGTAAAGGGAATACACTTATTGTACTACAACAACTCCGAACACTTATCAATACCCTAGCATACATCTTCTCAATTATTTCAATATAAAGTTTATGTACACCCTTCTTTATTAGAACCCACTATAAATTACTTTACTTGGTAGTTGCTACCTTATCATACACTTTTTCTAAGTCAATGAACAAATATAGACTTTTTCCTTCTCTCTATTTTTCTAACAATTATTAATGGAGATGTTTGAATAACAAGTAATGGTAAAACAACATCACCATCAACAAAAAACGCTGAGTATTTATGGTCAACAAATGTTTCCTATCATTCTGAATAATTTTCAATTAATATGACAACCAGATGATAACTAAGAAAATCATTTGGCCAACAAGAAATTCAAGAACAACACAAGAATGTTTCAGTTTCTTGGAGAACATTGTTACTTTGACTTAAAAATGCCTACAGCCAGTTCTTTTTTTAGAAAAAGAAAAAAAAAAATCCCAACCATTTCTTG